>QKQZ01020009.1:0-45898 GCA_003595255.1 Solenopsis fugax
AGAATATATTGAATAATAAAATGTATTTCAAACCATAAAATCGTGTTTTTCTTATCAAACGACCAAAAGAACGACAAAACTTATTGAACAACCTGGTATATGTATATAAATATAACTTATGAGCCCGAATATTTGAAGTAGCCACTTATAATTCGATTGCTATCGTCAGTGGTAGTTTCTGATTTCTTTTTTAAATTCACGTTATGTTTTGTATGTTTTGTTTAATTATTTAGCTGAGGAAGACCCTGTGAGATTCGAAATGTTCTAATTGTCATTAATCTTTTTTAAAAAATATAATTTTTTCTCTTTGACACCTTATGTCAGAATTGCTCGTGTTCCTTAGCCTTTTTTTTCTTAACCTTTTATTTTGTTTGGAATTTTTAATACGGTCGTAAATTTATAAGACGCCCAACACAACAACTCGCCGCAGCGTCCGTCACGTGTCGAGAGACACGAATGCTCGTCAGGCATTCCGGATACCTGTCAGGTGTACCGAGACGCCGCTGGTGAACGCCCTGGCTCAAGTCGTTCCAAAGTTTCATTAGCCGTCACGCCATGGGACTCCGTTTAATATACCCAAGTAATCGAGAACGAAATTGGAAATTTTAGAAATCGTCTATTTGCATCCACACCGGTATTTACGCAAGAGCAGGCGAACCTGCGAAAAAAAAGTCAAATGGGAAACGAGCCCGCAATCTCGTCGTATTTCCGAATCCCTCGACGTACGTCGCGTGTTATCCGCGTTTTCATCCACCGCGCTTTCATTCCGCACGATTCTACATTAAGATTTGCTTCTACGGGAACGAATATTCCGCGTTACACGTATATTCGCCCCGCGTATATTTAATCGCGCCCGAATATACATGCAAATTGATTGTATATCCAACTTCTGAACGTGCCACGAAGAGTCCCCCGCCCCCCTACACCTCTCAACGTTTCGACCAAATTTCAATTTTTTTTCTCTCTAAGCGTTATTAGATATGCGATATTCGGTTTTATCGCAACTAAAGCGTCAGCTTCAAGCTCTTATCGTCGATCCTTAGCAGGGTAATTTCTTAAGTGGCACAATGTGGTCCTCGACTCATCGATCTCGAACGCTTAGAGTCGAATTCATTACGTGGCGCAACACGCTCGACGATACATCAAGTTTTCATCTCTTTTTTTTTTCCTCACGCTCGTCGGAATGCGTAGAGCGACAAAGTCGACCTACTTGCTTGGACGCGTCGGCGGTCGCAGCAAAGGCTGGTTAGATTTCGCGTTTAAAATGCGAGCCGTGCGTGCCGACACTTGAAACAAACGCCGCGCCGTTAAGCCGGTATTAGATTACGCATTGCAGATTGAGGATTGCGATAATTGGAGATTAGAATTCAACCAATTAGAACGAAACAGATTAAAGTTAGAAGTATCTGGTTGGTTGAATTTTAATCTTTAATCTTCAATCTCCAAAGATAGTCTGATACGGTTAAGGATGAAATTTTCTACAATATTTTAAGAATAGGTACTATAAGAACTCGTTAAATTTTGAGAATAAATATATAAAATTAATATAATAATAATAATAATAATAATAATAAGCGTTTTTTTCTTAATTTTGTCAAATTCTTGATCGTATAGTTTTTTTTATTTAATATAACTTTTTAAAAACTAATCAATTTTAAATAAATTAATAAAAATTAATAAACTTTAAATAAATTAACAAAAATTAGGTTTGAGAGAATTAAATCCAATTGTATAAAATGCCAAATCAGAACCAATATCAGTTATTCGTAGTTAAAGCTACAAAGTAAACGTTTCGGCCCTATTTTTGGATCATCTTCAGTACAATGTAATACGTATAAATTACACAAAATCATGGCGATTCGTACCATTAATCAGATTCTTTGCGTTGTATAACTTTTTGCGCATATTTAATCATATATGTTATTTTTTTATCTCTTGATCACAATTTTAAACAAGAACATACAAATCTAAAGCCTTGTGTCCACGATGCTAGAAATCGATTCAAAATCTTGGACAGAGAGTGAATTGACGAATCATATAGTTAGTTGATCGAATTGTTCTCAAATGCGATTAATTCTCTCTCTGTCGGAGATTTTGGACACAAGGCTTAAGAAACGTGATATACTCAATAATCTATCGCATGAATTATCTACTAAGAAACAGCTATTTCCAATGATTAAGCGCTTAATTCCAATAATTTGTAATAGTAATTAAAACTTATTAACTTTAACTAATAATATAGCTTTAACTAATAATGTATATTTAGATATATAAATACACGAATAATTTGTATTGACTCTGAATTATTCTGCATATATTTGATTTAATAAACTTTAATACAACTCTTTCTCCGAATTTTATGGGAAGAAAAGTTTAAGTAATTTAATCGTAAAGTACAAGAATTTTGAAAAAATATTATTCATAAAAAAGAATGAAGTTCAAAGAAAATGTGGAATTAAAAAAAATAAAATTTCATCATTTTCGTGTAAGAGTATGAAATGTCCGTGAATTATACAATTATCTTTAAATATGACGTCATACCAGTAAAAATGTACGACGCTGTTACTATTTAACCCTTTCGTGCTTGACTTTTTCCTAGAAATAATTAGCACAATTCATTCTAATTTATATCTTATTAGAAATTTTTAGGGTCGCTGATTATGAATCTGTAATCAAAATTTCAAACTTTAAAATGGCGGATTCAATATGGCGAACCAAAATATTCAAATCCAATAAAATTTTGTATTTTTATGCGCCACATTGGATCCGTTATTTTTAAATTAAATGGCGATTCTTTTTTATAAATAGTCCTTACGTTAATCTTCAAAATGAAGCCAGAAAAGACTCGCTATCTTAATTTTTAAGATATATTTTTCACTTTTACGTATTTTTGACGAGATATGCAGATCAAGGAAAGAAACTCCTAAGGGTGTTGATTTTTTGTGAAGAAAGTCCTATCATTTATCTTTAAAATGAGCCCAGAGAAAAAGTGCTTTTTTTATTTTTGTGAGAGATATGAATTTTTGAAGGTTTGGCATATATACACAGAAAAAAATGAGTATCAAATCAACAATTCATTGTTTCATACATAAGTAAGAATATAAAATCTTCTTGGAAGAATTTGATAATCTTAATCAGACATAATTTTCTTACGTGAAGAGAAAAATTTTCTCCATGTAAGCAAATTATGTCTGTTTAAGATTATAAATTCTTCTAAGATTTTATATTCTTGCTTATATGTATATGAAACAATGAATTGTTGATTTGATGTTAATTTTTTTTCTGTGTATATATACCACCTGGCATGAAAACAATTTTTTCCACATCAATATTTATCAATATTACATAATATAAAGAAATTATTTATAAATAACAAATTATAATTTTTATTACTTAAATTTGTTCATTATTTATTATTTTGAATGTGATAAAAGATGTCAAATGCTCATTTTCTCAAAAAATCTGTATGGCAAATCATGTGATTCCCCTTCATCTTTTAAAGCTGGAGAACCTCCTTAATTTATCCCGACGTGCGATTTCTCCTCGGCCCGCCGCGAAAGTACGGTATGAAGAACGCACGGACTCCAGACGTGCATCGTGTGCAGGAAGCGGCGGTGGCGGCGGCGGCGGCCAGGGACGAGGAAGTAGCGCAATGTATATCCGCGCAGTTGCGGGGGATTTTGGGCAGATTTATGATAACGGTATGCATCTGGGTCGGCCAATCAGTCTTCCGCCCGGCGAGCCGCAATCCTGGTCTCTCGTTCGCACCTGCACTCCCTCGCGTCCGCGTCTCGAATCGGGCAGCTCGAATCCGGCCGGCCGGCCGGGTTGCCCGCGACGTCTGACCGGGAACTCGAGATGGATCAGCGCCGATTACGCCGCTTCAAATTCCGAGTGAAATTCAATCGATAGCCGCGGACAAGGGAATTTCCGCCTCAATTGTTCCTTCGTACTGTTCGACCGCTTTTGTCGGAACCGCGTTTTGTTTGCGCGATCGCGTAGTTGTTTAAGGTAGTTAGACTTCAAAACACATTATTCAAGAATGTCTTGAAACTTTCATCTTAAGTAATTTAGATATTAAAAGGTCTTTCTGGTTCAGAGGCTTAAGAATTGACTGCTTTTTTTTTGGAAGTGAATTGTGAACAAACTATACAATCGATTAAGATGAAACTTTTTATTTGTTTTAATACGAAGTTTTGTCTTGTAAGTTGCAGAGTTAAAATGACATTTCTCCTCTCCATTCTCCTCTCCTGGTCTATTGAATTTGACGCGTTGAGAAAAATATAAAAATCGCGGAAAATTCCCAACCTGTAATGAAAATATTTTAATAATTCTTTTTTATCAGTTTACCATTCTACATTGATAAGCGCAGTTACTGAACCAACATTTGGTTAAAATTTTGAAATTTAACGAAATGGTGGCAAAATGAAATGTTGATTTTCAACATTTTTTCGCGCACTTTCTTTAAAAAGAAATAGATTAAATAATTGATAAATGTAAACAAATTATGGTTTACGAACTGCAAGAATGTGTCAATAATAATTGTACAAACTTTCAAATCAAGCTGTTTTTTTTCGGAAGAATTTCCTACGATTTTAAAAACATGGCTTTGAGAAAAACGACTTTAAATTTTTTAATTAATTTTCTATGCATATAATCCAAATGTTTTCTTACCAATTGTTAATTCGCTATTCCAGAATCATAAAGAAGGATTTAAAAGAAGCAATTAAAAAGAATCGATTTTTTTTACCGTTTCAACCAAAAAGACCCCTTAATACATATACTTGTAAAATATGAGCTCGAATTACCGTCTCGTTCCCGATATATAACCATTCAAACATCGCAGATTTTTCCATATTTACCAATGTAGTACAGCCATTTCTACCGTGATGCGACACAAATTTTCACAGAATCGGAACCACATTCAAGAAGTTAATGAAAAACGAGTCTCAAGTAGTTGAATTCGTGAGGAAGTATGTTTAACAAGACCGCAAATATTTATCGTATAATATTAGTTTGAGTAAAAATCTTGATTTTACAATTTTCTCGAGAATTGAGAAAGTTTAGTAGATATGGTAACGTCGCACTTCCAAAGAGGACGACTAGGGCTGCATTCGGAAGGCGCGCTATTAACGCCATTCTGTCATTCTACCTTCATCGATCATTACACATAAAGATAAAATGATGCAATAACGCTGATAGCATGCTCCACGAATGCACACAGAAAAAAATGATTATCAAATCAACAATTCATTGTTTCATATATAAGCAAGAATATAAAATCTTCTTGGAAGAATTTGATAATCTTGATCAGACATAATTTGCTTACATGAAGAAACAAAATTTCTTTATGTTAGCAAATTATGTCTCTTTGAGATTATAAATACTTCCAAGGAGATTTTATATTCTTGCTTATATATGAAACAATGAATTGTTGATTCAATACTAATTTTTTTTCTGTGCAGCCGAGGTTGCCTTTCACTACGTGATACGTAGGTTTCCTTTTTCTTTTTTTAAATTAATTTTATTTTGATTTAATATTGTAAGCATATAAAATACTTAGCTTTTTAGATTGTACATAACGATGTAATCACAATTTAAAATGTGCTTAAATTTAGAAATTTGTTGAGTCGTTGACTCGCGTGATTGGGGTCTAACTACCTTAAAACATAATTCATCCCTCCTCGAGCTCGTGCGGAAACGATCGGGGACGATACGATATTCATATATCTTTTCGACAATGCCGTCTGTATAAGGACCGATGATTAATAAGCATTCGTGTCCGCATAATACGCGCGTGTTATGGCCGCTGTTTTCCGACGTCGCTCGCTCGCGCAATCCGCTCGCTGCATTATTGCGGAGACCGCGCGTTACCAATCGCGCATGCATTTGTCATCGAATCGCAGCACATAATCACCCGCGATACGTGCGCAGTATCGATCGCGAATTTATTACGATCAATAATTCATCGTGCGTTCGCGTCGCGCGAGAGACGACAGTCGGCGAGATCGAATTAAGCGCCAGGCGAATACGTTGCGACGAAAGGTCTTCGAGGCCGTTCGGGGGGAACGCGTTAAAATTTCATTTCGCGCCCTGATACAACACGATTGAACCTTAGCGCGTCGCCGTAGCACACGTTGCGAGGTTCATAATGAAGTTTCCCGTCGAGTTATTTGCGTCCCGGCCGCCGCGCCGCGCCGTTTCGTAAAACACCTTCGGAAGGCTATCGGTCTCGTCGCTTGCTGCGCACGCTGCCGCCGTTTCTGCGACGAGCAATCTCGAGCGCGATGTATTCCCAGCGTATAACTCAGGCGTGTCACCTTTTACTGTTAAAAGTAACATTAAAATAACTAAGGCGCCGGGACGAACATGCGACCTGCTTTCGTTCGGAACGAACGTGATTTTTCTTCCCGTAGTAAACGCCTTCTCTCTCTTTCTCCCTCTTTTCTTTTTTTTTTGTCTCTTCCTCTCTTTCCTTTTACACAATTTTAATAATTCTATGATTTACATGAAATAGTTGTTTGCGAGAATTATCACAGCCGAATATAATGCCGAACCGAATCGGTTTTTGGGTCAAATATAGGATAGTTTTTATGCGCGAATAAATTCCGATATTCAAACGCATTTGGAATCCTATTAGGGAGGGAAAAAATGTTGCCATAAGCTGGATTAGGTGTATAACTCGATTATCCTTCAATATAATTAAAAATAGTATAATCAAATACTAAATGATTAAATTTTAAAATAATTTTTAAATAGAAACTAATCGATTTGCCAAGTATGAGCAACAAATTAGTGGATGTTAGTTAAAAATATTTAAGCTGTAGCTAGAAATATCATAAATAATATAACGAAACAAGTTTTAACTTGATTTACAGTCTTCTTCAATCGCAAAAACATAATAAAATTTAACTATTGACGGATAATAAAAACGTAAAGTAATAAACATAAACAGATCGGATTGACATACATATTAATATCGATGGAATCTACGTTAAATCAACAGTTAAACGTATCCCTGTAGATGTAATAGTTTCTCGTCTCGGAGATCTCTTTCTTTATTTTTTTTTATCAAAATGAATGATGCAGTCTTCAATTACGTCAACTTGAGACCGAAGAAGTTTCGTGATGCGAACCAATATCCAACAACCAAATATCGAATAAACTTGAACTGTTATGATTAAAATAATTTTTAATTATAACTGCTCCCAATTGTAAATTTTGCATTTTGTTTCTTCATGTAAGCAAATTATGTCTGATCAAGATTATCAAATTCTTCCAAGAAGATTTTATATTCTTGCTTATATATGAAACAATGAATTCTTGATTATTATTTTCAATGTGTCAGAAAAATTCAAGCTTATATTTTGAGATTACACTGAGAGAAATGTTTTGTAAAATCAATCAAAGTTTGATTGATTAGTAATCAAATGAATTTTATAGTGATAGTTACTAAATATATAGTTGTTTTGACCAAACAATTTGTAGTCTCAACCAAATAATTATTTTCATACAACAAATTACAAAAAGTTTTTGATTTTTTTATTAAATGTAACAAAGTTTTTGGTACCAGTAACTATAAAATTTATTTGATCACTATACTACCAAACGATTTCTCTCAGTGTACAATATATACACTGTTAAATTCGTAGTGTCGAATTCGACCCAATGTATTTTTTATCATTTGTAGGTCACCATTGCTCCTATTTAATATGTCATCAATTTAAACAGTAAACAAGTTAACTATAAAAACGTTAAAGTTAACTCAAATTTAGTTTATTATTTACTAAGCGCATACGTTAATACGGACACTACTTACTAATTAACTAAGCAATTTAATTACAGAAATGGATTGATTAAATCAGGTTGTCCTTTTAATATATTTTGTGTTAAAATAATAAATTTCGACACACATAGAAGTCAAAAATAGTAAAATGTTATTTAACTCAACTTATTGGTTTAAATTTGTTTCTTTAATATTTAATAGTGTAATGTCATCTAATGATATTACGCGTACGCAAGATAACGTTAATCTTATAACGGCAAGTAAGAAATAAGTTCTTTATTCTTTTTCTTTTGCATTTAGTCGTCAATTGAAAAATATTATCGCGCACGAAAGCAATAATAGGCAATAGAGAGAGGGGAAGGGGCTGAGCGTCTACCAATATAATTTCCGATTGCCAGGTCGCTCTCCGTGTCGAGCGCGGCCATCGAGAACGATTAAGAGAACAAGCGTTTTCTCGAGGAGCTACAAACGCGATAGAACGACGGTATCGGGGCGCAAGTAAAGAAACAAAAGACACGTAGTGTTCCGAGAGTCTGGAGAACGTTCTTCTCGATTTAATTCCGCGGGGCTTTCCGCTTTCTATTGATGTTTTTACAAGACAGCTATTCCGCCGATTTGTGCAAAGTCGACGTGGGAGCCATGAAGGGGTGAGAGAAAGGGGGATGGGAAGAGGGATAGAGAAGATCTTTAAGGGGAGAGGAGATCCCGCCACGTCCGCCGGGAGCGAAATGAACCCCCGCGCGTGTCGTGACCCTTTCTTACAGTGGTTTTTTTTTCCTTTTCCTCCCCCTCACCTCCTCCTCCTCCTCCGCTGTGCTCTTCTCCACTATCGAGCCAGATAACGACGGATACATAATACACGGGTGACTGCGCGCGATTCCACGAAATCCGCGGGAACCATCTTCACGCTTCACCGATCAAACGTTACTTTGCGCAGCTTTTTTTCCTTCTCTCTCTCTCTCTCTCTCTCTCTCTCTCTCTCTTCTATCTTTCCTTTCCGGTCGCCCCCATCAGAACGATCCAAACAGTGCGCGCTGCCGCCCGCTGCAAAGGGAACTCATTAAAGGCCCATTGTACGGAGCGAGAAGCGAGGCGCGGCCAATTCTTCCGAAGATCCGCAGGTGGAAGCGTTGCGCTGAATCGCCGATAATTATTGCGTTCGACCATCTCACTCACAAGCGCGCGCTTGACTGTTTTCATCGCGAATTTCACTGATCGTGCCGCAATCAAAGCGAAGCCGCAGTTCGCCGTGTAAAATTCGTCACCTGGCGAAGATTCGGGAGAGCACTCTTGGATATCGAGAGAGATTACGTCGATCCACGGCGGCGACCGGCATTTTCATCGACGTCATTTCGGCTCTCGCAACCTTGTGTCCACGATGGATGCTGGAAATCGGTCCGAGATCTCGAATGGAGAAAGAGAGAGAGAGAGAGAGAGAGAACCAATCGCATTAGTCAGTTGGCGGAATTGTACAAATGCGATTGATCAATTTTCTCTCTCTCTCTTTTTCTCTATCCGAGATTTCGGACAGATTTCTAGCGTCGTAGACACAAGGCTTTTACGTTACCGTAACATTCGCGCTCTGCGGTTTGACGCCATCATTCTCGCCGCACTAAACGCAGCTCAGATCCGCGCGTTTGTTTTACACAAACTCGTTCTGTCTAATAATGACGAGTCTCGTCGTGCGAGATCGATTCGAGCTGATGGAATCATTAAGCGCGCTTTAATCCCACGGTTTTACAGCGGTTTTACAAGATAACGTCTCGCCGTCGACCGGATAGATCGATTGTTAACTCGATCGGCGAGGATATCTGCATCGCGGAGTTAACAACCGTCATTTACTTTATGATCGCATCAAGCCGAGCCGAGCCGAGCCGAGCCGAGCTTGGGAAGCGAGTCTAGCGAGATTTTTTTCGTTCTCTTTTAGATTACAGTTATGCTAATTACGGTAGAATGAAGATTTACTTAAATTAAAAACGAGCGAATTTAGTGCAACCAGAAAATTAAAAAATTAGAATCCTTGAAGAGGGTTTCTCTGCTCGCTGCTTGAGCAAAGTTCCAAGCTCTGTAAATAACGGCGCAGCATTTTATTACACTTGTTTAAATAATAACCATTACAGTCGTGTTTTTTTTTTGTTTTTTTTTTCTTTTTATCAATGTTACCAGGGTAATATCGCAACTCGCTCGTGTAATAAAAGCAGTATTTCTGCCGGTTTCGAATAAAAATATTAACAAGTCAATGAGCTACGTTGGGTGCCGCGATTACGCTCACGAGATATCGCGCTACGGTAATTTTATGATCTTATTTTAATATTAACAAACATGAATATCGCGACTCTCGGAAACGCCAGTCGATAACAGTGTATAACGTCGCGCGCTCGCGATTATAATTGGTTTAATCCCGATATAATTGCGAGCACATACGAGCTACGACTTTTACGAGAGCGCGAATGAGATTTCGCGAGCGTGCGCGGCGGCCGCGATGGNCCGCGATGGACGCGAGCGCGAGCGATAGCGAGGGAGGGGGCGGTGGCGAGGGGGGGATTATTTCCATCGAGTATTCATTTTTAATTAAATTAATCGAGGAATCGGCGCGCTAATCCATGGAATTCGCGTAGTAGTCGCTTCAGCGTGACGGCCGTGCGCTATTGCAGAATTCCGTGAGGTTGGTAAATATTCGAGGAGCGCCGCATTGTTCTCATTACGGCGTATCGCGCCAGGCTATTCCGATAACTTCATCAGCCGGAGTATTCGACATCGAAATACCCCGCGTAGATAGGAATTTCGATTCGCGCGTGAATATAAATAAATACACGCGTGAACGTTATCGGCCACCAGTCTCGTGACTGCTTTGCATGAAAACGCGAACTCGCGGAAGGGTTGGTTGCGGGTGATGCGGGAGGTGTATTATTCCCCCCCCCTCTCTCTCTCTCTCTCNTCTCTCTCTCTCTGCCTCCCTCTCTCCTTAGTCTTTGGACGAAGGCGAAAAAAAGTTGAGATAAAAAGTTGCTGTTTTATTAACTAAAACTCTGTGATGAATAATTTATCGCTAAGAGGTCTGATATTTCCTTCGCCAAAAACTGACCGCATTTTCCTTTACGTTAAAACTTCCAATTTTACGCCACGTCCAAGTTCGCAGGAATGTTGTATTATTAAAAGACGTTACTTTTTAATTAGTTTAATACGTTTTAGTAAGTTATTATTATTAGTTTAATATGAACACACGTTTTTGTTCTGGAAATTTATAGCATGGACGAAAATAGTAATTGCGTGAGTATTATAGAAAATAGTTCAACAATGCGAAACGGGGAAATATTTTATTCGCGATCAGATTCTAGGATTAATATTGAATATATATGTCGGTAGAATCATATTTTCTATCTAGAATAGTAATATTAATAACTGATGGTAATTGGAAAATCCTACAATCAACTGTGGAAACAAAATATTAAAAAATTACACTCAGAGAAAAGTTACGTTTAAATTGATGAAATCATTTCTTTAACTCGGTTTTTTACGTTGAAATGAAATAGCTTTGAGAAAAATAAAAATTTATTTGATTTCAAGAAATGACAATATTTGCTTTTTTTAAATTAAATACATTATTAATTTAAACAAATAATTTTTTAATGCAAATAAGGTGTTGACAGAAATGTAAGAAATAATTTAGTTGTTTTCGGTTTTAAAAATATATTGTTTTCATTTAAAAGAATTTTTTGTTCCACAACTAAACCATTTCTTTAATTCTAATAAAAGAAACAAGCAGAAAATTTCTTCAAATTAAAGAAACTTTTCTTTAATCGTATAGCAATGCACAAATTTCTTTAATTCAAACAAATTTTTTTTATTTGAAGAATCTTTTCTCTGGGTGTAATATACTGCAATAGTAGACTCGAAATAAGTCACATGTAAATGTACATAATAAACAATAAAAATATTTTAACCTATAATACCGGAATTTATTCAGAAAATATGAATAATCGAATTACTTTCTGCTATCGATTCGATCTCTTTTGTAAGAATAAAGTTGGTTTTAAAAGGATTATTATTATTAATAAATCCCTGCCATATATTGCAGTAAACAGGAATACTAAATTCAATTATAGAATGTATAAATATCTATGCATTCGTACACGTGTTGTGTACACGTTATAACGTGCGCACGAACAAGTACTCGGCTCCAGAAGGACGATTCAAGTGCACGTGAAGGAGCTATTAACTTATAGTAACGAGGTGATCGCGAGGGACGATTGGGGGGAAGCTGCCGGAAGGAGTCGTAAAATTTGTTGAATTTCGGTAACCGCTTTCCGTAGACTGCTTGAATTTCAAATAACGCGAGCGATAAAGCTGTAACCGTAAATTTATCACGAGTAGACGATCGAAAGTTATCAAAGGAAGCGAGCGATTTGACAACGGTGACAGATGTCACGCAATATCGCTCTGTAGAATTCCAATAGAATTGACATCGCGCGTCCTGCATATTTCTATTAATAACGTACTATATAATGGATCCGATCAGAGAAAAGGAGAGAGAAAGAGCGACTCAATTTCGACATCAGGATAGTTTCATACTTAAAGTAGATCGCTGGCAGATTCCCTGTCACGATACAAAACAAATATTTAACGATATACGCCTGTCTTCTGAGCGTATTGGGGTAAATCGTTTGACAATGTATCATGCTCGTGTAATAACAAATAAAGTAACGCCGTCATGCAATACGATGTGGGTCGAGTTTGAATTTCACGACATTCATATACGAAGACATTATTCGAAGAGAAATTTTTTTTTCACCCGCAGTAACGTCATTAAAATTTTAGATTTGCGGGATGCGGATAGGAATTCCACGAATTCTACGGCACGGTTCATACGGATTTTCATGCATACGAATCTGTGTTTAATGTGCTTTACGCCGAGAAAGTGCGGCGGCGTGCTCGCTAAAATTACTCGCGGTACGGCGCGTTATATTTATTTGCGCGCTCATTATTATAAACGCAGATAAATTTGAACGAATTGTTGAACGCGAGCTCGTGAAATATTACGCTACTGTTTCTACCGTGGGAACTATACGAGCCATTACGGTGTGATCAATTACCCCGTAAAACTATTAATCGCTTTCGAGGTGAGGGATTCGGACAGCTTCGAAGAAAAGCGACGAGTTTACTAAGGTATCCAAACGAAGCAAGAAAATCTAATTGGAAGTTCCGCGAATAACGATAAATGAAAGGCTCTTCAGCAAACATCAAGTTACAATTATAAAATTATTAGTTATAATTTCCCATTCAATAATGTAACTGTTATGTAATGAGTGTGCTATATAACAGTTACCAGTGTTGCGCTTAGATAATTTAACATTATCTGGATAAAGATAAGATAAATTATATGTAAATGTATTTTAGATAAGATAAAGATGATTAAACTTTAATTTATTTAGATAAAAGATAAAATCATATGTGGTTTCATCTGAATAATCTTTGGATATCGCTATTGAGCAAAACAATTTAGAATATGAAAACAATATGTTCATAGTTTTATTTATAAATTTTTATTTCCTAAAAATAGAGTTTCTTCAAAAAAGATTTCTCTTTGGAAATTGAAATAAGAACGCCTTGTACGGTCAAGCTGGATCTTAGAGCTTTTTATAAATTTTACTTGTGTGATTTTTATATACCTTTTTTTCAAATTCAACCGACTAAGCGTCGAATTACTTTTCCGATCATAACGCAGCTTTAAGTTGAACATGAACAGGTAATATCACATTTATTAAATTAGAAATAATTTAATAATTAACGATGCTAACTTGCATCTTGATGTTAAACCCCTTATCCCCCCTGAAAAAACTGTAAAGAATTTATTGCGAAAAATATCACCTCAGCCAGGGTTCTAACCTGGAACCTCCCGAATCTCCGGTCCGGGCATCTTACCACTTCGATCACTGAGGTCTATAAGGTATATAAAAATCACACAAGTAAAATTTATAAAAAGCACTAAGATCCAGCTTGACTGTACAAGGCGTTCTTATTTCAATTTGTATGTATTACATGAACGGTATAATATCTCCAATTTCTCTTTGGATTTTAATTAATACGCAAATAAAAAGTTAAAAAATGAAAGGAATATAATTATATAATGACTGACAAAATTCCTTGCAAAAGGAGTCTTACTTTTAGTGATAAAAAGTAATAAATAATTAGAATTTAGTCGACAAACTGACAAAATATGTTTAATAATTAATTTTATTCACATCAGATGGTCGTGTTTCCATAATAAATGATTTATATTAACCGAAGTTTTAACAGACTCACTTGAAAAAGACCTAAATCTAAAGTCGAAACATTGTGAATAAATTTAATTATTAAACACAATTTGCCAGTTTGTCGTCTAAATTCTAATTATTTATTATTCCTTGCAAAAGTTTTCGAATTTATAGTTTTGGAGCCATTTTTAAATTGTGCGCATTACTCCTGATCTGTGCAATCTTGGCTGCGTTCCAATATTCACTATCAGTATTAAAAATGTATAGTTTACGTTACATATATTATAGATTTTCAGTACTGGTACTAAATTTTGAAATGCAACTTTATCATCACTTTGAAACTTTCTCTTATTAGAATAAATAGTAAGGATAATACTTATTTTTCGTTATTGTTCACATTATCTTAGATAATTTGAAAAAGATGACACTTTTTTAGATAAAGATTAAGATAACATACATTATAATAATTTGAATAAAGATAAAATGAAACTATTTCTTTATCTAGATGATTTTATATAGATAACAGCAAACATTGACAGTTACATTATTGAGTGGGAAATTACAACAGTTTTGCAACTGTAACTTGGTATTTGCTGAATACTTTCGCCCCCCAAAAAACTATTTATACTTCTATAATATCTTATAAATAAGATAGCTATATTAAAATGCTAGAAACGAAATACGTACCTTTCCTAACTCTCATCTGTTCCGAATTGGCGTGAGGTACTCGTGCCGACGTCGACCAAGTTTTGCAGATTTGCGATTGAAAACGTGGCACACACATTGCCGATTTGTCCGACAAACGTTTCCGTCGATGTTGCACTGGCGGCAGCAGATCCAGCAACCACCACGTCGTGTTTCGGAGAATGGAGATCTAGCTGCAAGACTCTCTATTTTTTTTTCTTTCCTTTTTCATCGCATAACGTGTATTTTACTACAATAAATCGCTATATCGTGATACAGATTGCGTCGCGCACAGGCCGCGCTCGAAGACATAATATATCGACGATGCCGACGTACGTGCCGACTCTCGGCGAGGCGAGAAGTGGTTCTTGAGCGTCAAATCCGTAAGATTTCCATTAGACGTGATTTCGCGCCTAAGAAGAATCTCAAAGAGGCTTCGGGCTCTCGCACTCCACTCGCTCCTATTCGCGCGCGTCATCTCGCACCCTTCATACCCTTTTTACTCGTTTAGCCTCCGACATCGCCGCCAAGATTTCATCGCGGCTACGTAAATCTCACGTATATACTGTATCCCTCAAGGATTAAACGGCGCAAACGTCGCGCATATGTTCCTGAATTCCCACCTGCGAGAGCTCACCCCCTTGACATATCCGCCTGCCGCGCGTGGTAGGAGCGAGACGTTTTTCAGGAAATATTTCCCGAGACGTGTCGTCTGAATAACGCATAAGTGTACAAACGAAGATGGAGCAAGGATTCGATTCCCGACAAAATACCGTTTATCCTACTTTTCCTACGTTTTCTTTTTTTTTCTCTTTCTCCCTCTTTTTCTTTTTTTTTGGTATCTCCGCGCGCGCGTGTCTCACCTTAAATTAGGAGATATACAGAAAGAACCGTTGAATCGTCTTAATCGCTACGCGTATCCGATGTGTACAGTGTTTCGGGCGAGAGAAAACGATGCTACGTGGTGATTTCGTGGGCCCCACGAAGGTAACGCCGGGGGAGGAGGGAGGTGTAGGAGACCTCGCATGACACGTTTCCGCTGTCATCGCTCGGTGAGCCCACGTTTGTTAGGCCTGTCCAACTGGTGGCCTCTATTTCTATGCCCAGTAACAATGCCGCATTGTAACTGATTCGGTAAAAGCGCGCCTCAACGGTGCATAGTTTAATTCGCGAATTCGTTTCGCGCTTGAAAGATCTTGCGAAACTGCCTAAGTACAAAACTGTGGACCTCTGACACTCCTACACAGAAAAAAGAACATTTTTATTTTTTAGAATATGTATGCCTATATCTATTATTGAGATGTAAATATTGAAATGAGATTAAACTATATAGACATAACTTGCCTACATGAAGAAATTTTACATAGTTTCATCAAGAAAAAAATATATTTTCATTATTTAAAAGCAGAAGGCCCATGTAAACATCTAATCAGCTAAAATTCGGGAATTTATTGTGAAAGTATTGAATCAATCTTTTTGAAACTTTCAGTATATTTTATTACTTGAAGATTTATTAATTGAAGAGAAGATTTGAAAACTATTTTTTTATTATAATATATTTAAATGTTAGAGTTACAAGGACATGTGTACAACCACTCAACAAAATGCGCCGTGGAATGTAACTCAAAAAATATGCAAACAACGAACTTCTTGCGTATACATACTCTTTAACATTTTCACAGCATGAACCTACTTTTACATAAATGTTTCTACAATAAACAACCGTTTTTTTAGTTTTTGCTTAAAAAAAACGTACTTTTTCTTTTCAACTATTTTTTAATTTCAAAATAGGTTCATGCTGAGCGTATACTCATTAACTACAGTTTCTATTTTAAATTTTTGGTTTCAGATTAAAACAGCAGGCCCTACACACTATCCGTTTTTCGAGTGGTTGGACATATGTCCTTTAATTGAATTTTTACATGGCCTTTCTTCTTTAATAATTCATCAATTTTCATGAAATGAAAAGAAAAAATATCGGACAGAAAGTAACAGTATCTTCAAACCAAGAATTGAAATTTTCAAAACAATCATATTGTGTTCTTAGGTGACTATTACAATATTGAAATAAAAATATAATATTGCTGAAATTTAAAATTATCAAATTCTTTAAAGGAGATTCCATATTGCTTATATGTAAAAATAATGCATTAAACAAGATATATATTAGCTTCAATTTGATATTAATTTTTTTCTGTGTAGTGGAGAACGATACAAACATGGAAAATATGTGCTTTCGTGAAAGCGAGATCTTTTAAAATAAGAGAATTTATTATTCACGAAATTGAATTGTGTCATGATATTCTTTACAGCTATTTTGATCGTACTGACATATGTGTGTATACCAGTGTCACAATCATTTCTATTTTGTAGGTCAGAACTTTAACAATGAACAAGTCAAAGTATATACATGAAAGGAGGTAAGCACCGAGAAAAACTGTGCCCAATGACAAGAGAGACGACGTAACACTCGCTTGCAACTTTAAAGTCAGAGCTGCACGTTACTCGACCAACTCGTTGCAATGTAGTACATTGCAATGTGTCCGTTGTTCAATATTCAGCCTGGTTCATACTGGTTCTTTAACTCATCTTATGTAGGATGCGCAAATATTCACGCGCATGCTTCACAAGAGTTGCGAGAGAAAATTTGCGATTACATAAAATAACATTCGGCAACTTGATGACGCTCTTCTGATTACCAATCAATAAAGTTCCACCTTCAATTCCAATATAAAAGTGAATAATTAATTCTATTGCCATATAGCGAGAGTACTTTACAATAATTAATTTACAATAAAGACAATTATCTTCGTTATTATTATTATTATTATTAAAATAAAGACAATTATAATTACTATCATTGTTATAAAATAGTTTCACTGTATATATAGAAACGAGAACGATTTTGCTGAAGTAGCTAAAAATTTCGCTAGAGATAAATCTGAAAATAATTTGTTAGAACCATCAAAATAATTATATAGAACTCTCAAGCTCGCTGCTAGAATGTTTGCAGTAAACTTTTTTTGCGATATTGCTCATCATGCTTGAGCGTTCTGCATAATTATTGTGACAGTCCAACAAAATTAAATTTTCAGATGTGTATATATCTAGCTAAATTTTTCGATACTTCCGCAAAACTCACTTCATACTTCGCTTCCGTTTTTTTCTGCGTAATAATAAAAAATTGTTGAGTTAATATATACACATCGGTATGTAGATTAAAAATATGCGTGAAGCTACGATGTTTGTTGAAAGGGGATGTTTTGCAATAATTTATAACGCGGAAGAGCACTTCGTAATCTTCTCGGCGCCTTCCTCGAATGCAGCGACAGGCAGACGAATCCATTTAGTAGTATAATCTGCAACAACGCGGCCGCGAGACGTCTTAATGATGGTCTTTAATGATGGTAGCGCGGGAGCGACGCTCGATTCACCACTCGGGAATTGCAGCCGTATGCACGTATGTACGTACCGCGCTTTGTTCGCGTTTGTTTCACGTGCAATAAACTCTTGCGAGACGCCGTGTCGTGCAATAAACGCGTTTTCGTGCGACGCGACGGTGCGATCTCCATCTCGCAACGCCGCCGTTACGACGTTGCAAAGAGCGCGCGGGCGCGCTCTCGTCTGTAAAACGAACAATTTTTCGTAACAATTTTTATACAGAAACGAGAAACGTAAGATTGTGGCATGAGACGCACGCCGCGCATTCGCGTTCCATCAGCGCGTAAACATCAATTTTCGCGTTTTGACTTCGGCACTTCCAGATTTTCGCCTTTTTTATTCTTCTTTATTGTGTATCCCGCGAGAAATTTTCCAGACTTCGGAAACGCGTTATTCAAGCAGATTTAAGTGGAAAGAGATCGCATCGGTATTCAGATTGATTCGAATTATCCGTGAGTTTATTAGATTTCTTAATGAGGCGAGTAAACATCTTGCAAGCAATTACCTTTTTTACTGCAACTTGAGAAGTAAAGATTCGCGATGCAAAATTGATTTAATTTTAATATATAATTCCGAATTAATTTGTGGCATTAATTTGTCAAAAAGATGCATCTGATCAATACTGTCTCATTAATCGCTACTATTATATTATTGAATATTATTTAATAATGCCATATATATTTCATCGAATATAACTCGAATAGTTATCCATTTCAATTTACAATAACGTATATACTGCTCAGTTCGTTGTAATACTATCTTACAATTAAAATTGCGTCGTTTATATTATTGCAAAGTTGCGAATCTTAAAATCGTCATCATGAAAATTTATCAGAAAAGAGCTCTAAATCCTTAAATCGAATGTTATTTTTTCAAAAATAAACGAAGATTCCAATCAATCGAGACTTAGATGATACAAATAATCTTCAAATCTAGACTTTATTGTTGTGTACAACTCTGACTTGGCACCAAATGGTTTTTGTTTAAAATTACTTGAACGACACATTCCAAAATTTATCAAATTCCTCCATTTATGTATGCTAGTCATTTCTTCAAATCGGTCATTTTAAAAACGAAAGAAGTCAAAAAATTAAAATTGTGAGGATAATTGCATTATTTGTAAACATAAATAGAATGAAAGGTTCTTTAAAAAACTCAGTATCCAGAACCGGCGATACCAATGTAGTTTCATGTAAATATCCAATGTATGGAATTCCACCTTGTTGAGGGCTAAAATGTTATTTAGATTAAAATTTTTAAGAAAATTTAAATTCACAAAAATATGATATTCGGTTAGGGCTCTTTGTCACAGGCACAAAATTTATTTGTGTTCTTTCAAGGATCCCTCATCTTGTTCGAATAAAAGATCATTCGCTTTCTGATTTAAGACGTTTAAAAAGTTATCTTTGATCAACAAAATGCTTCAAAAATACTTAAATCATATCGTGTATTTAAAACATTGTCGATAATTTAAATACGAAGGAGCTCATTAATAATTTTATTTAAAGAAATAATATTAGTTACTTTTGTTATGCAAAAATTAAGAAAAACATATGGTAGAAAAGATGTGAGAAAATTTATTTATTCCTTCTATCTCACTTCAATTTCCATTCAGAAATTCCTTACATTAGAAAATTTTACTTCGCCGATCATGTAGCTACAACGCATGAATTTGTATCACTCTTACACGCGTTAGAGGTCTGTGCCTTTGAAACCCGGCTCTCATTAATTATTTCGATTTCCGAGAAACGTAGCCACGCCTTGTCTGCAACAAAATTCCTCGATTTCCGTTTGCTACTTGGTTATTTCGAAGACAAAATAAGTTCAAGAATTAAAATTGCGTTATTTGTAATTATAAATAGAACAAAAAACGTTATTTTAAAAATGCAGTGTCTATATTAGCTATGAACATGAATTTGTATCATTCCCACACATATATGCGTTAGAGGTCTGTGCCTTTAGAATCTGCCTCTCATTAATTATTTTGATTTTCATGAAATGTAGCCTCACCTTGTTAGCAACAGGATTTCACAGTTTACGTCTTGGTTTACGTGCTACTTGATCATTTCGAGGACAAAATAAGTCCAAGAATTAAAACTGCGAGAATGATAGTTGCACCCCATTTGTAAATACGAGATAAATAGAATAAAATGTGTTCTTTAACCTTCGTAGGCATGCTGGGTCTTTTCTGACCCAGATGAAATTTCATTCTCAAATTTCTCCGAACAATTTCAATTTTTATTAATGGTTGTAACAATGGTTTCGAGTTAAACAACTATCTAGTAATAACAGAACAGATGCTTGAATTATTTTAGATTCTTCTAAAGCCTAGAATATTGAGAAAAGTTGGGTTGAACAGAAAAGACCCAATGTGCCTACGAAGTAAGTAAAAATATTGTCTACGAAGAATTAAAAAAATTCAGTGTCTGCAGTATCTACGAACGACGCTTGTATCATTCTCGCACATGCACGCGTTAGAGTTCTGCGCCTTTGGAACCAGTCGCCCCATCAATTATTTCGATTTCCGAGAAATATAGCCTCACCTTGTTAGCAGCACGATCGATTCGTTTGCGCTGACCGGGTGAATTTTCCATCCGGCCGTCCTGAAATCTGGTTTGTCGAGAGAACGGACGATCAGCGATGCCCGGAAGTTGGACAGGCCTGGCCTAACGTAATCCGCCTCGTCGTGGCGTATTCGACCCGGGCAGTATTTACATAATTCGAGTCGCATGCGCGTCGCGCGTAATGACTTGGAGCAGGCAATCGCGCAATCTTCCACGAAAATCTCGCATATCTAAGTAGTCCAGCCGGCGGCAACCTCGACTAAAGTAAATAAGGAATAACCGGAGGGGCAGGGGGGGGAGAGCGAGGGGTGAAGAAGGAAGAGAAATTGGAAGATGGAACGGAAGACGGGAGCGTGGTTCGGGGAGGAAAGAAGAAATCCTTCGCGAGGGGGATTGGGATGGGAGAGAGAGAGAGAGAGCGAATGCGGGCGGTGAAAAAGGAGGACAAGAGGGCGGGCGGACGGGCGGGTGGACCGTAAAATTCCAGGGGAAGGAAGAAGGGCGGGAGAAGGGTAATATCCTATCTATCACAAACGGAAGTAATGACGTAATAGTTATGGACATTTCGAAGTGAAACGCTTATCGCGCTAAAACGACGCCCGCTACGACGAGTACCGCTGGTACCAGCACGCCCGCCAGATTCCTCTTCGCTGCCGACGTTTTGCGGCGCTGTATCGCTGCCATCTTGTCACCTGAAACGGCAAAGAGAGACAGGTGGATCCGTTAGTAAATCGGTCGCCGAAATCGATCGCCGGCGCGGCTATTCGTCGAGGTGCCCCCGTTATCGGGGTAATCGGGTACACATCGACGAGGGGCCGCGGCGACGGGACGCCCCCGTTGGTAACGGTGGCGTGTCTCTTGTAAGTTAAGTCGAGCGTTATTTCCGCCGTGGCGCACCGTGTTCGTTGTTGCCCGCTGCAACATGTTAAAGCCGAGAGAGTACAACCGTCGATAAAGCGATTGGCTCCCTCTCTCTCTCTCTTTCTCTCGCGTTCTCTCACCTTTCCCTCTTCTCTCCCCCTTTCTCTTTCTTTCTTTTTCTCCGCTGCCATCTTGCCTGTTATTCAATAATTGCGTCTTCCGTCACGCGCGAGCTTTCGGCCGCGCGCGCACGAGAGCGATCGGAAGGCGACTTACACAAATTACGCAGATTAAATCCGCATATGCAAACAGACGCGAATCCGCGGCACACGCTTTCACGCTAAACGGCTGGTTTGATTTGAATCCATTATTCATATTGAACGTGCCACGCTACGCGCCCGTGTATGTGTTGGGCGGGCGAAAGTCAAGACGGACGGATCAATGCGGGAGTACATGTACCACTGCGCGTTTACACGCGTCTTATTGCTCGAACACTTGGGGACTTTGAATACCCGATTGGGTACTTTTAAATAGCAACACATTTAGTGCGCTTAACGCGGATTTCACTCGACCCTACAAGAGTCGGGCTAAGAATTGCGTCGGACATGCAAAGCCTCTCAACGGCCAAACCGATCAATTCCGTTTTTCTTATAGATTTTTTTTGCAATCCCAGTAGTGGAACACAGTTTATAGCTCTTCCGTGATTTTCTCTACTTCATATTTCGTGGAATTTAGTCAGTTTTTTTTCCTAAGAAGCTCTTGTATGATAAATAGAAATGTGAATTTTTGAAAGTGCTCTCAGGACTTTACTTTTAGACTCGCTTCCAATATTTTCTGTCCAATATTTTAGACGAAAATGTATTCGAGAGAAAGGCTGTGAGAGTTGGCGCAATAAGAAGTGTACTAGTTAATTAAATTAATTATATTATATTTAATGAATAATTAAAGATCTACATAAATCAACAAATATTAAACTGGACACTGCAACTCCGGTTTAATATTCGTAGCCGAATTTGAGCCATTATCAGTAAACACAATGACATGCGGTAAAATTATGTATTTAATAAATTATGAGAACCCTCATGTGTTGCACGCTTAATGCAACCAGGGTTAAAAATATCAATCAAAGTAGTAGATTATGTATGTTGTCCAAACCTACACTGAGAGAAGTATTTAGTGAGATAGATCAAACGTTTAGTTAGTGATCAAATGAATTTTATAGTTACTAAATAAAAATGTAGTTTTTTTGACCAAAGAATCTGTAGCCTTAACCAAACAATTGTTTTTATACAACTTATAACCAAATGATTCGTTAAATATAATTACGATTTTTGATACCAGTACCCACAAAATTTATTTGATCACTATTTATCTAAACGTTTGATTAATATTTCTTTCAGTGTAGATAAAATGAAGTTATGTGCATCTTTATTCTGAAATTAAATATCGAGTATGGCAAACGTATACCATAAGATTGAATGAAATAACGAGTGTAAACAAGTGACTCATCCCAAATCGCAGCATTTACACGAAATCCTAAGAATGTATACATGGAAAGAATGATTTTGCAAAAGTATTGATTGAAATGATTTTGCTAAAAATTTAGCTGGATGCAGATCTGAAAATAATTTTGTTATGCCATCAAAATAAGTATGTTGGACCACTCATACTGGTTGGTGGAACGTCAAAACTTTTTGCAACATTGCTCAACATATTTGAACATCTGTCATATTTATTTTAATGGTCCAACAAAATTATTTTCAGATCTGTATCCAACTGAATTTTTAGACACTTCAGCGAAATCGTTCTTTCCGTGTATTAATTAAATTTTGTCAAAAGTAAAAAATAGTAAATAAAAGAAAAGTATAAATTAAAAACGGCCATAATGTAGTCACATTAAACTGCCATTGCTAAGTTATGTAGATCTTTAGTTATTTGTTAAATTATAATATTATTTATTTAACAATATAAACGATAACTAATTTATTTAATTAATTTACGTACTTTTTATCACTACTACATGGGAAGAACAATTTTACTGCAACATCTAAAAATTTAGCTAGATACAGATCAAAAAATAATTTTACGTTGGACCATGAAAATAATTATGTAAAACGCCCAAGCATGATAATGTTACTGCAAACAGTTTTGACATTTTAGCAATCAAGTTAAACATACGATTTTTTAAATGGTTTAACATACTTATTCTCAGATCTGTATTTCAGCAAAATTATTCTTTCCGTGTATAGCTTTTCCTTCAAGTATATTTTTGTGTTTTAATTACCGGCAGTCTGAATATTTTAAGCTTGTATCACAATTGATTCTTATATTTAAAAGCATTTTATGTATAATCTTAAGATATCGTAAATTAATCACAGAGTCGTATTAGTGACTTCAAACATTATTTAAGACGATCTTAAATATGAGAACCGACTATGAATACCTGTCTTAGAAGTTGTTCTTCGAAGTCATTTTATGAAGAAAAATTCATGTGAATATATGACTTCTCTCATATATCTCAAAGATCTCATAATTCAGAGACAAGGTGTTAAAAATTTCATTAAATTATCGTTCTTCTTAATAGTTCTTAAATGAGAAAAGTTTTAAAAAAATTAACGTTTTATGTTCAACTTTTTTCGAAGTAACATTGAATTCGATATAAATATATCTTTAAGTTAATTAAAATTAATCATCTTATATTAGTTGTATCTTAATTTCTTCAAGCTTAAATTTAAATATAAATTTTTTATAAATAAAAAAATAAAAATAATACTCTATTTACTGGTACTATTTATTGTTAAAAAAGAAACCTTTTTCCGTTTAGCAGCTATATTAAAAAAGAAATTATAATTTTATGGAATTTTTAACGTTCTCTTTTTATCTGAAACGGAGCTTTTGATATCGGGTGTTTATATTTTCTTCTCAATTGATTTTAAAAATTGAATTTTTCTTCACAAATTGATTTTAAAAATTCAATTTAAATCAATTCCTAAAATATTGGACAGTAGAAACACACACCGTATATACGACGATTGCGTTTTATGCACACATCGGATCCACGTATCCGTATTGTATAATGCCTGCTTACGTCGATTGTTACGGCGTCGAACACGCTAAAGAATCGAAAAGGAGAGTTCTTCTGACACTTGTTTCGAATCCCGACTCGAATAGAACGGTCCACAATCACGGTTTCCGACCGGTAGATACTTCTACCTTTTTTTTTCTCGTGCGACGTAAACATCGTTTGCATCGTTGTGTAACGCTGGATTTCTTTCACTCGGATTAGCGAGTCGCGGAGAATCCGAAATAAATTCCGTGGGCGTAGATTTCCATTATAATTTCCAATTGAAATTGTGGACTCCCACGGACTCGGCCGGCGCGTCTCCCGTTGCATACAAAATTACTTCCCAACGCTACGACGCATCGCGCCGGCGTTGTGTTCCGTGGAACTGCACAGAATGCGCCGTGGATTACTGAGCTAATTACTGTCGTAGTTACTCACACCGTGCGTCGTAGCTACCCCGCGGAATAATTAATGTTGATAATAGATATATGCCACGTATTATAAATTGCGTTATACAATATCGCGTGCGTCACAGCGTGCCGATATTAATTCGTCGTTGGGGGGGATCGGAGATAATCAAGGGGTGACAAGTATGTAATTAGTGTTGATACGACGGAACTACTTTCAATCAGCATCGCGACCTTATCAATCTCGTTTTTAATGCACACGATGTAATGGATCGCTTATTCGTCGAGATATTTAAGAGTGAAGACATAAATACCTTGAGACGTTATATATGTTATATATCATATGTATATATTGTAATATATTATAATTTAATGTCATTTTTATAGGGAAACTTATAGAAATAACTTTAACCGGGTTAAAAGTTCTTTAATAAAAGTTCTGAGTAAAACGTCTATAACTTAATTACAATCGGGTCAATTAAATCTAGATTAAACAAGTTGAGATCTAAATTAAGTGGCAGCTAATAGACACTAATGCCAAAATGTCAAACAATTCTTATTCAGCTGTATTCTTATTCAATTATGTTTCCCTGTCTCTCTCTCTCTCTCTCTCTCTCTCTTCGAGTAAATAAAAATCCGAAATGTAGAATGTTTTATAAATATATATTAGCGGAAGGAGTGCTCAAAATACAAGAATTTTTGATAATTGGGGGGAAAGCAATTCAGCACTTAATCTGCATTGTTTCTCGCAAATCTCTCGATGGGGAAATATTTACATGATCAAAAGCTATTATCTGGACAAATTGAAATTAGTATGTACATAATTATAATCGGGGAATACGAGAATTGTTGAATGGATTATGTACACATATCGCATACACGTAACTACGATATGCATAGCGTAACGAGCTTCCCCTAGGATTTATTATTTTAAAATAATACGATAATAACAATACAGTAACAATATAGTTTTAAAACTGTACCCGTATGTAAAAATATTTTTCAAAATAAATGTGCTATACTACACTGGCGATAAACCAACTTTATTGCTAATAAGAACAAAGTATATATTTTTTGCATTATCGGCGAGGGTAGGTCGGAGTACGTTAAAGTAGGTTGCAATACGTAAAACACACTAATTGTTAGTCACAATATAAAGTATGTCACGGCATGTTTTAAAGTGCGCTAGAATAAAACTTTTGTTGACATACATCCAAGTAGCCTTCAGTAGCCAACTAGCTGTTCCAGAATTTTAATTCAAAGCAAAAGACTTTGTTGGAAATTAGTAGTTAAAAGTACGTTCTAATCCATTTGTTGAATATTTAAGTGTATTTAAAAATTGCAACAAACGGGACTATTCCATCGTGAGAAGGAACTTGAAATTATTCGGAGAGTCTCCATCGTTAAGGGTGCGATTCCGATAAAACAAATTACTCTAAAATAAATTACTAATTATCGTAGCTCGTACGAAAACTCTTGAATTTACAGAACGTTTTAATAACGTGTATTTTCTTCCAAAAGATTCGGAACATCGACTTTTCTTTGCGCGTGTATCTTAATATTTCAACAAATTTCTCCGGTTTGGCCGATTTTCTTGTGCCATCGATCCGGGGGCACGTTAGCGACGTAGGTGCACGCGTTACCCCCATTGTGCGATTTGCGTGCGCGCATTATAACGCGGGCTTATAACTCGTTCGCGCCTAATTAACCAACGGCCGATGTTTTGTTTTGTCGGGCTCGCGTCTCTGAACTGAAAGACCACAGCAATTTCTCCTTTCATGCGAAATAAAGGCGCGTATTGTGAGACGGCGCGCTTTCACTGCCGGCTTACAAAAGACGCTTGGTCCTTGCATTGGTTTCCGAAAATGTGTATGTTTGTGTCTACCGCTATATTACCCGAGCCTGCGTATCAATGTTGGGTTTATAAATAGTATCGCGTCGCGGCTATCAATAACAAAGGAACGACTATCACGCGAAGCCAAAGAAACTTTTCGCAAAAATTTCTTTATCTCTCGTACACATGAGAATTCTATTTTCAGTTACGCATAAAATTAATTTGTATTATAATGCGCATTTTCTCTCGACATGATTAATTTTCTACAGACGCAGAATGTAGAACGCAGCAGGGATAATTAGAAAATCTGTCTGTTAACGATTGCAAAAGAGAAATTTATCTTCTCGTAAACTATTGCTTGTATTGCAAAGCACAGATACAAATATATTTCATTTACTGTAAAAAAAAAAACATAATAAGGGAGATATGAAGTACAAACTACACTGAAAAAAAAGACTGGTTATAACTACCAAATGTATAGTGAAATAGTATCAATTAAATATTTGGTCATTGTAACCAAAAATAATTTTATTTTTCTAAATATTTAGTAACTTATACCAGATTTGATAATACTTACTAAACATTTAGTAAAATAAAATTATTTTTAGTTATATTGACAAAATATTTAATTGATACTATTTCACTGTACATTTGGTAGTTATAACCAGACTTTTTTTTTTAGTGTATCAGTGACGAATTTATAATTTATGAAAAGATATAAAATAATTTTGATTAGTAGTAGACTCGTGCTAATTAATTGCAAATTAATTAATTATTTAGTTCAGAGATAAAGGACCTTTCCGTGCAACATGCAGGTTTAATAAGAGGCTGTGTTCGCAGAGCGTGCTATCAACGCTATTGCGTCATTTTGTCCTTATTTTACGTCTAATGATCGATAAAAATAGAATGACGGAACAGCGCTAATAGCGCGCTCTCCGGACGTAGTCTTAATTTGGTCTTCAAAAACGGCGGGACAGCTTGAATATTTGGAAAGATAAAAAAGTACAGTATTTCGCTGAAAACAGCATCGTAGTTTTTGCGCACGCCAGTCTCTAACTTTGAAATAGATTTATTCCCCGCTATCGATCGTGTACGCTATCTTTTATTTCGTATCCGGAGTTATAGGGTCACTCTCGCTGATTAAACTTCCGCGGTTAATTAACCACAGGCCGATATTTGCTCCGGTTTTGCGCCAATCCTGGGAAGACCGTGATGATGTTTCCTCTCAAATAGAAGCATAGTGACCCGCCGTTAAACGGAGTTATTCCCCATACTCGTCAAACCGCAAATACGAGCTACTCGGCTAGGATGGTTAACGCCGTAAACATCGTCATGTCTCGCTTGCGGCCGACCGACGGTGTGCTTTTTGCCCTTTTATATTTTCGCCTGTATACCCTACCCTAACAAATTTATCTTGGCAGCGAAAAAAAAAATTGTCGCGCGATATTAACACGCCATACATAACATCACGGCATTTCTTGTTGCTAAATTGGTATTTCTTAGAAGGCACGAAGTCTCGAAACATACTCTTACGAGAAAGAGTTCTTTTTTCGATTTCTTTTATGTCGTTTCTTCGCGAGGAGAAGAGAGGTCGAAACTTTCATCAGCAGTATAGATAGAGTAATTTGAATTTTCTGGAGAGAGGATTCACCGAAGATTTTACTTATAATGTAACTGCCTTGTTGGTTATTTTTGTTTGAGTCTTAACTTCGTGACCGAACTGACTGCGTTCTTGACTAACAATGACGGAGAGCTTAACTTATCCACCGGAGCCAATAGTATTGATTGCGGAAACTGAATAGCTCTTGGGTCTGTGAATAAGATTCTGCACAAACTTTGTCAATTAAATCGAAGTGCATTCAAACATTTACAGAATTACGTGCATTGATTGCGGAATTTAATGACTCTCGGCTTATATATTTATAAGAAGCTTTTAATGCCTCAGCTTGTTCCAGGACATCCGCAAATTTTATAACGGAAGGTTATAAAATATTTATGTAATTTATGTAATTAATTCCGTGTGCATTTATATAATTAATTTCGTATTATTTATTATATAGCGTTAATATTAAACTGGAAAAGGATTTATTTACAAATGGCACACAAACTTTGTATAATACACTCTGTTATATTGTTTAACTTTAATTTCTGTAAAAATTCTCCAGTTAAATATTAACAAGCCGCAAAGAAACGATGATCAGAGTGTATCCGAAATAATTTGGAATATTCACTGAGTCGCGTAGGTGTTCATAAAAATAACACGATGCTCCGGTTGCATGATCCGGAATCTACGTAGGAATCGTGATTTGGGTCAGAGAGTGCATTTCAGCATTTACGGCCTACGTGCATCGGTTGTAAAGACGCTCTCAAAACCTAATGACAAACAGCTGGCACAGCCCGGCGAGGATTTAATGCTTCGATCCCCTCGTAGCGAGAACCGTTTAATAAGAATTCTCACTAGCTCATACATTTTTCATGATGAAACGAAACGGCTCTATCAACTAAAAGGATGAAGATGGATAAATATTATTCATCTAATGCGGATTATTATCTTGCTCTTTACTTTATAAATTGTGCCGCGAGAATAACATCCTATTTTGCATCTTGCAAGAAGCTAGATTTATCTTCCAGTTGCACCACGGAATTTTTGGTCCCTCGCATTCATCAAGAATGTTTCTGCAAAAATTCTGTGCACCAAAAGAACAGTTTTGTTGACGTGTCTAAAAATTTAGCTAGAAATAGATCTAAAAATAATTTTTATTAATTGATTAAAATAATTCTGGAGGATGCGCAAATTAATTGCCAGAATATTAAAATGCTTTTTGCAGCATTCCTCATCACACGTCGACGTCCTCCATAATTATTTTTATCCAACAAAATTATTTTTAAATCAGTATCTACTAGATTTTTAGATATTTTAGCAAAACCGTTTTTTTTCCATGTAGTTTTCTTTTTTGTGTAGGCATTCGTGAATCGAGAAGGAACACGCATGAGCATTGGCAGAGAATGTACGAACATCGCTTGTGAAAATGGCTTTAAAAATTCAAGGCAAGCGGACGACGCGGAGTTAATTTTATATTCGTCGTTGTTATATATATGCAAAATGGAGTCGTTTAAGGTCGAACAGCTTTCTACAAATTTATTTTGTCGATATCTATTTTCCACCCCGTTTCTCTCTAATATTAATATCGCGAACATTCTTTACAATATCTTTCTCCTTTAATAATATTGCATTGCTTTCTTGTATTTCAACTTGTTTTGCCTTAATCTTCTCTTTTACATTTTGAACTGAGCTTTTTCAAATAAATTATCAGATTATTCGTATAAATCTTTGCACAGAAGGGGGTGGTATTATGGTCACCCATTTACATTTTATTTAATAACTTAGTTAATAATCAATATTTTATATTGAAACTTAACAATTATATTCAAAGTGTTGTTTATAGATTCTAGACTCAAAGTTATGATATATTTATTATTTAAGACGTGATTTATAAAAATGTGACGACACTGCATAATGAGTCGAAGAGGAAGAGAAATAATAATATGGCCATCCCAAAAATAAATTTAAAATTTAGTTTTGTTTAAAAAGCACAGCATTTTGTTGCAAAATTGTATATTTTTTTAAATTAAATTGTTAGAAGGAGCTACAATATAACCGCGAAATTTTAAGATAGAGGTAAATGCTGATTTACTTTAATTAGAAGATAAATCACAGACAAACTGCCAAAAGGATAGGTCTTACAAAACAAATTTTTAGATTTTTAATTATAAAAAATAATAAAATATTGCAAAATGCAAATATTTACATAAAATCTTCTTACTGTCGATGCTACAAATCTATTTCAAGTAGAACAAGTCATCACATCAAAATAACTGCAAAATGATTATTAAAAGTGACTTGTTAATGAATCGCGATTCACTTTAATCAACATCATTTTGACGTTATTGTAACTTGTTGTTTTACTTAGATATTTATTATGTGAATTATATCAGGGCTACGTGTAGAAACATCGCGCGGGTGCATCCAGGAACACTCTAGTGCATTTTATCTTTGTTTAACATTCCGTAAACATCAAGGATAAAATAATATCTCTAATGTTTCTGAACGCAGCCTTCTAGTGTGACACTCGATTTATCGCAGAAATATTTCGATATGAAAATTTTGGTAGTAGCCATATTACGAGCACGCTTAGGTATCCATATTAACAAAATGATATGCTATTGAATAATTTTGCATAACTCGGAATATATATAGCCGAATAAAAAGTTAAATAATAAAAAAATACTCGAATATACATACATTCCTGTGATAATATCAAGTTTAAAAACAAGGAAATGAGGAAGAATGTGTAATTAAAATGCGTATTAAAATGTATCTTGAAAAAGTTTTAAAATGCTAAAAAGTCAAAGAAGCCTTACAATAATTGCCTTACAATAATAGAAGCCTAATAATTGTCGGCTATTGTGTATTGGCATGGTGTCACTGCATAATGGCAGGCTATTAAACAAATAATTTATAAGTAATTATTAGCAATTTGTCACCTAATAACGAAGATAACAAGGGGAACCTACTTTCTTCTCTATGCTTACATAAATAATGTGGTAATTTTATAATAAAAACTCAGTTTTAATATAAAAGAAAAAAATTGGAATAAAAGATATTATTATAAATAATTTATCAAATTATATATATAAAATAATTCAAATAAAATGTTACAGCTAATATTATATTTCAGGATTTATTGGATAAACACATGATTTATATGGTAATTATATTGTTACAAAGGGAGACCTTTTAAATGTGTTATAATTTAATTTTAGTTTTCCTCCCGAAATGATAGCACAAAAGGTAATTTTGAAATTTCAAATGGTTCATATTCTTTACAAACAGTTCATGTCTGTTTTGGTTGTTGAAAATGTGGAAAATACTTAATCTTTAAGAAATAATATAAAAAATTTAATTTTTGGATTTAATATAAATCAACTGATATCGTAATTGTACAATAGATCTCGATATTTCATGAGCTATAACTTTTGATATTGTGATTTTATAAAAAGATATTTTAAATAAAAGTTACTTGGTTTTTAACGTAGAATCAGATTATGTTACTTTTCTCACAGGACATTATTTCAAAGTTGTTTCTTTTACTGTTTCTTCAGGAGGATTCCCAAAATTTATTTGTAGCACATTTAAAAGGTCCTGTTGTAACAAGAAAAGTGCCATATAAAACGTGTCATAAACAATGTATACTAAGATATTAGACTGTAACTAACCTTATTTGAGCCACCTTGTATAAAAGAAAATTAGAATCCAAGATACTCGTGTTTATATAAAAATTAGACGAGCTACTCGCTATGTTTACGGTGTTTTTATCGTCCACCAAACAACCATTGTGGAGCCGTCGTCGTCGTCGTCGTCGTCGTCAGAATCCTGGCGACGACGTGGACCATTTGTACGCGCTATAATTGGCAGAAGAGCGCAAATAAGAGTTTACGAGCAATCCTCGCGGTTAGCCGGCGGAAGACATAGGTCGCAATATATGCGCATTAGATTCAAACACCGGTTTACGCGCTGATGACAACTGGTCGGAGAGAAGGGTCAGGTTGGGAGGGGGCAAGAGGAGGTTCACCGCGGGGCTTCATCGAGTTCGGAAGTCGGATTTAACGGCGCCGTTTTCCACGATGCGGGAAAGGTGTGTCCGCCCCGTCTTTAACAAGATTGCGATCTTGTATCGTCGCGCTAAGCCAATTTACCCCCGGCGCTACACGCGGCGTTTAGATAATTTATCGCGACACACATACCGAGTCCTCCACCCTTTCCTGCCGTCCCTCTTCCGGCTCTCGCGTCGCGCTCGAAGCTCTCGCGGAATTTCCCGGATAGAGCGGCTGTCTCAAGTTCTGTAATATTCATTAAGGATTTTGCGACGTTTCCTTGTGCGAGGGGGNTCACAAAATAACCTGACAACGGACGGAACAGAGAGTTATATATTACATCCGGTCCGGGAATAACTATAAACCGGCAGTTACGACGATATATATCATTACAGCCGCGCGTCACGTCGGAAAGCGCAATGATCTTGCCGGCAAATATTTACAAACGTAGTACATTGTCCGCATTGTAGCCGGATATAACCGAATAGTTGGTACTTTGGGAGCTGTACTATTATTAATTCGCCATTAAGGGGAGACGCACGTCGAGACCCTCGCGGCGGCGGGCGTTTCTCCTGCAAAGGGGTCAAAAATCTCGGTCAAAAGGCAACGCGCCCTACAGCGAGCGGAGGTTTCATCTCATTATCACACGTCCGTTAATAATTAATCCTCTATCTCGCGATGGCGAACGAGAGTGAAATAGATATGCGCCACGACGACGTTACGAGGCGCGGTCGTGCTTCGCTGTAACGAAACACGGATGTCGGAGTGCGTGCGTGTAACTCAACGAGGTTTTTATGCCGGATGCGAAAGGAATTTTGTAATTCGCGTGAGATTTACCGTGCGAGAATTAAAAAGTCCATGCAACGTTGAGCGAAGAGAATAATTTTATTCTTGTTACAAAATTATTGTCGCGTCCCGAGCTCACTTTGAAGTTGGAATCCCTTAAAGCATTCCCTACCGCGTGGGATGTACGAGTATGTGTCTCATGTTGAACTTTCCATTCAACCCATTTGATATTTTCGCATTATTATAAAACGTATGTATACGTTTATAACATTATTATAAAATGTATTTATAAAATCGTGTATTGATGCTTAAATATTATGTATAACACAGTAAATACAATGTTACAACTTATTTTTTTAAATAGAGGCGAAAAGAGTAAAATGTCATTCATTTTCATTTTATTGAATAACTTTGTTAATAATATTTTATATTGAAACTTGAACGATTACATTCATCAAAGTGTTGTTTAACAGATTCTAGATTCAAAGTAATGAAATATTTATTGCTTGGGACGTGATTTATAAAAATGTGATGCATAATCGATGGAAAATGAAAAATGGTAATATGGTTAGTCCAAAAATAAATTTAAAAAATTGGTTTAGTTAAAAAAACACACAGTATTTTGTTACAAAATTACATATTTTTAATTTTCCATTGTTTAGAATTTTCCTGCGTTCAAAAACATTTATTAGAGATATCATTTTATCTAATACAACAAATGTTCACGACCATCTCACGACCTCTTTCTCACTACATGATATAATTTTACATGCCGAATTCATATACACATTATGGCACACATTAAATTCAATTACATTATTTGAAAGCCACATTCAAGCCTTCAAACTAGACTAAAGTTTAAAAATTAATATCTAACATACTTCTCAAAATGACGTAGAAAGTATATGTACACCTGCACAAATCGCTGCTACATGCAAAACTAAAATTCAGCTTTTATAAAAACGTAGTGAACACTAGTGACCAGTATCCATCCTACAATGAGAGAAATGTTTGGTAAAATCAATCAAAGTTTGGTTGAATAGTGATCAAATGAATTTTATAGTGATAGTTACTAAATATACAATAGTTATAGTAACTATCACTATAAAATATAGTTATTTTGACCAAACAATTTGTAGCCTTAACCAAATAATCATTTTCATACAACAAAATACAAAAATGAAAAAATCGATGAGACTCCTTGTACAAATTTCACTAATAATTTAAGGAATAGATTGACCGATAGGAGTCNGGAGAATTTTCGGACTACAAATGTGATATGTATATAATGCACTGAAGAGGACTCGAACTGTGAGTCGAAACGTCTGCACTTTGCGAACTAATGTTAATTTAAATAGCGTCATATGCACGCCTTTGTTCATCGTACTAGATTTTAATAAATTTTATATACACACTAACACCTTGTGTCGACTCCTATCGGTCAATCTATTCCTTAAATTATTAGTGAAAAATACAAAAAGTTTTGTTAAATGTAATTAACTAAGTTTTTGGTATCAGTAACTATAAAATTCATTTGATCACTATTCTACCAAACAATTTCTCTCAGCGTACAAGGTCTAAATAAACAGTAATGAAGTAATTTTAACGGTTGCTTTTAGAATTCAAAAAAATAGCGAATTATACGAAATATCTCGCCATCTCACGATCCCCGTCTTTCCTCAATGCAGCGAAAATAATCCTATTTTGCTGCACAATGTTAGGTATACAAATAACTTTAAAGTAAGCAGATCTAAATGAATTTTTGTACGAATACTTATTAGAGTTTTATTAGTACATGTAAAAATTTTAATTTAATTCGTAATTCGTAATACTATTTTCTTATCTTGTAAATAAATACTGCAACACGATTTTACATAAAAATCAAGAGTAAACAAAATTAAATAACTTTAAAACCAATAAGATAATTATACTCAAATTTTAAACAAATATTCAAACGTAATAATAGAACAATCTATAAAATTTTTATATTTTTGGTAATATTTTGAGATATGACCCCTACATCCTTAAGTGAAAGATATCTTGTTTCTATTAGGAGGTAGTTTGTTTTTGATGATGCGGCAAAAGAAAGTAAATGAAAGACCAATCGTCGTGCAGTGTAATCAAATTGATCCTACGTGATGGCTTACGCGACAAAATAAAGTGGTTTCCGTCAAGACGATCGAGCGAGAAATCAGTACAGCTCTGCAGCGGGATTCTGTAACTCTTAACGAGACAGTATCGGTATCGTTACGTTGTCGTTGCGCAGATATTACATATGATTAAAAAGCTGCACGATGATACTGTAACGACCACCGACACTATCGTTAAGTGTTACAGAATCCCGCTACTGGCCTCTTGGCTGGCCGATAGCGCGCGCGCGCGCATGAAGCTGACACGCGAGGAGCGGCGAGAGGAGTCCATCGCGTGCGTGATAAAGCGCTATACGAGCGTCCTTTCAGTTCCGCGAAGTACTAAGCTTTCAGGTTAAATTTTGAAGATATGGACTCCATTACCGCGGCACCGACGCACACCGCGACCGACGCGGAGTGCCCGCGCGTGTATTCGCGTGTACGTAGCGGGCGCGCGGCCCGTAATTCACGGCCCCGGGAACATATGGGGCGACGCCTCGCGCCGTAAATTACGGGTAAAAGTGTGCATGCGCCGCGTTTCGGAGGAGACACGTATCGCCGATGAATGTTGCAAATCTGGCGGTCCGCGCGCGACGGCGCGCACCATGAATTTTGATATTCGGGAGACAGGAAGAAGGATCCGCGCGCGCGAGCGCACCGCTCTCTTTTTTTTTTGTTCGCCTAGTTTGGCAAATTTACGATGGGATTATATCACAACGGGCACTCTCCGGCGCGGCGCGATGATATATCGATAGGCCGGGTCAAGGCGGCCCGCGATATTATTAATGACGAGCGGTGATGTAAACGCCCGGCCCGGGACAAATGCGGTCGTCAACGTAGGCGTCGCGACGTCGTGCTCGTCGAGTTCGCTCGCAGTGTGGTCGACGGACGCCCGTGCCGTATACTTAGCAAGCGACCTTTTTTATACGAGCTATTCCTGCTTGAGCTATTTCGAAATGGTTCTCTTCCTTGCCGTAATTATAAAATAAGGTTCGACCGCAGAAAAGTCATTTATCCCTTCCGGCAAATTATTTTTATAAGTGGGCACTTTGTTCTCATTTTTATCTAAACTGCGAGTTTAATATGAATCAAGGGATTTTTATTATTTGGAAGAATTTATGGAGATTATTACGAAAATACGGTTTGTTGTGATTGTAATCATGTTTCTACTTTGCGCGAACAACAATGATTTTATAAGTGGACCTTATTTATTCAGTATACTATTTCTAAAAATATATACATATATTAATACCCAAAAGAGATATATGATTTATTTTCTATAGTTAGGAAGTTGAATAACATTATAATATGCTATAATAAACCGTAAAATAATGTATACTTAATAAATTTTTCAGCGAATTTTTATAAAGATGATTCATACATCCACTTTATCACAAATTGTACTAAATAGACGCGTTGTTGCCTAATTTCCCAGCTTCGCTTTACCTACTTCTTATAATACCTACTTCTAAGTATATATTTTAGTCATAAAACGTTTTTAGTACATTCGAAAGTGGGTCTTATTTTAGTACTGGACCTTACTCGGTTCACATCAGTAAAAAAATAAAGTAAATTAAGTGGATTCCGTATTCAGCCCAGGTATCTTATCCCCCCCTCCTCCCCAATATAGCATGATTATGATCAAAACAAACTGTATCTTCGTAATCTCCATAAATTTCTCCAAATAATAAATAAAATCCTTTAATTCATATTACATTCGCAAGTTAGATAAAATAAAAACAAAGTATCTATTTATAAAAATAATTTGCATCCTGATAACTTTTCAGGTATTGGAGAATTATGAGAAAAACTATCGAGAAACATAATATCAAGCTCGTTATAGGATTGCAAAGGATTAAAAGGCTTGAAAGTTAATATGTGCTTGCCCGTAAACTGATTTTCGGTAATTTTCCCCGTGGATTGTATGCTAATAGTTTTGTTTATACATCGTATAATATTTATAAGCCTATAAATTCGTTATTGTTCTAGAGAAGAAGAGGGTATTATGGCTAATATGGACATTACGGCTACCTCTATTATTTCCGTTATTAGGTGACGAATTCTAACAATTGCTTTTCGAATTATTCGTTTAGTAGCCCGCCATTTTTTAATGGCACTAATATGTTAATACAATAGGATAATTGTTAGAAAGCATTTTTACTTTTGAACACTTTAAAAATTTTCAAAATACATTTTAACACTTAATTACATATACTTCCTTATTATTTTTAAACTTGAGTACCTATTCTCTAAATTGGAATCAATGTATTATTCACTGAAAGACAGTGAATAGTCTGTTTTCAGTGATATAACTATTTCATTCAATGACATATGCACTGTTTTTCAGTGACAATATACTGATTCGGTCAGTGAGAGTACCCCATTCTTAACCAGAATCACTGAAAAATAGTGAATAGTCACTGATGACCACAGTTATAAGTATAGCACTGTAAATCAGTAAGATTCCACTAATTCAGATTTAGAGAGAATATTATTACACGAATGTATGTACACTCGACTGTTTTTTTGTTATTTAACTTTTTATTCGGTTGTACACCTTTCGAGTTATGCAAAGTTAAACAATAATATGGGATTTTGTAAATATGGCTTTTTAAGCGAATTTTTCATATCAAAATATTTATTCGATAAATCCAATTGTTATTCTAGAGGGCTGTATTCAAAAACATTAGAGATATTTTATGCTTATTGTTTAATATTAAACAATACGAGTATAAGATTGCTATTGCGATTTTACAACCTCATAGTGATGCTTTTTTCCCTCTTCAGTAAGTTGTAAATTACGTTCGTTCTATATACTTAATGAACTTCTATCTATAAAGTGATTAATAGAATTATAACAAATTGGTATAATAAGAATTGTGTCGCGTTAATATCTACTGAGTTATTTAAAAAAACGAAATGGTATTCCACTACCTCCTTCCTTCCTCTAAGCTATTAAGTTTGTTTCTATTTTTGTACTAGACGTTCTGCACTGCATTAAAACTTCCCTTCTCGTTTTTGTTAACTTTTAAGGTGATTCTAAAGTCGTCCTGTTTTACTGACAGAACACGATTGTTTCCAGCACACTATTTTTTTAATTGTCTTTACAGATTTAAGAGTCTTTTTCTACAATTAATGTATAGGCACTGATATAGTTCGAAGTCATCGATTTTATATCGAAAACAAAAAAAAGTTTTATCTATTTTTAATCTAATATGGCGTTTACAGCTGTCAACATGTGTCAATATTTGCTTCGTACAAAATTTCTACAGTGTATTTGTACAAAATAAAAATAATTCAGAATGCGAGTTACATGAAAGTACAATGTTGAGTTCTTAAAATTATGTTTAAATATGAAAGATTAGTGTGCTTGAAAATTTGTGCATGTACATGCGTGCAATATTGATGTAGTAGTATGTAGTGACGTATTGATTTTTCGTAAATCATATGCATGTATTGTAAATCGTATGTATGTAAGTCGTTGTTCTATTGATAAAACTCATAACTTTAGCATCTCCTTAAACACATATCTATTTCACTTTAAACATATGTACACTAGTAATTCAGAAAGTTCAAAAACAGAAAACAAACTTATATAATATACCAAATTTTTCATTTCCTCTTTTGCAGCTGGTTTCAGGATCAAAATTCGGGCATTCGCGACGAAAATTTTTTGTCGTTAATAAGGAAAAAAAAAGAATAACTCTAAGAAACCTTCAGTTTTTAAATTTCAACAACTCTTAGCTCGTATTGTAACATCCTTAAGTAATCCCGCTAAATTCGACATAAATTTCGCGCATTAAGGTGATCATCCGCCTTCTATCCGACGTAATTAGAACGTGTTTAATCGCAGCTGCGATCTCGCGAGATCCACAATTTCTTCGCGACACGCATATATCAAAAGTCCGCGAAAGCGCGTTTATCCCGGGTCGGAGACGCGCACCCTTCCTTTCTCCCCTCCCCCATCCCTCTCTCACTCTCTGTATATCCGCATAATAAATCTTCCGGCCGACCGAGTTTCTCGTAATCCAATTAAGATTTTCGCGACTCTGTCATCATCCTTTCACATCAATTACCACGGCGATCCTCGCGGACCTAAAATTGCGGGCGTCGCTGAAGTCATCGAGGAGCTCCGTGCGAGCGGGTTTTCCGACGACAACGCGGAGCCGACGAGGATCGCTTTTTGCCGTAAGAGCCTTGGGCTTCTTCCTCGGTTGCGGCCCTCGTTAGAAAGGGGTTAAATCGCACTATATATATACACATCGGAGGGTGACCGGCGCGGTGGCGACGGTGGCGAGTGATCGATCGTTGAAGGACCGAGTAGACTTGTCGTTCCCTTTCACGCGTACGCATGTCGCCGTGCATTTACACGCGGCACGGCGTGTATATCCGTTCACGCATAACTCACGTGCGCAAAACGCGGAAATAACGGAAACACCCGCATAGAGAAAAGGGAACTGTGTGCTGAAGCGGAATCTGGGATGTTGCTGTCAAATAAACGTACTTGTTTTTTATCGGGACGCGGACGTTAGGCAATTTTGGAAAATTGTTTTGTTCCCGTGTGCCCGTGTGGACAATGCAATTTTCACTGTTGCAAATCCCTGCGCTCCGGTTTAAAAACGTTTTGTTAATACATTAGAACACTTCTCTCGCGTGCATTTGTTGGATTAAAATCGCCAGATCTGCGTTCCCTCTTTTTCTACTAGTATCATTTCTTTACATATATTTGTAACGCTACATAAAGATGAATATAAGAGAAACGTTGGATATAGCGGAGGAGAATAAATACTTTCAATCAGAACGGCGACGTTTCTAATTTGGGAATGGATTTTCTTTTCCTCGCGTGACTTAGAGAACTCTGCCAGAAATCGTATCTCCTCTCACGGGCCAGAGGCTTTCTGACGATTTTAGAGCCGATGTATTCTTGATGAAATCATGATTGATGCACCTAATCTTTCTTCGCAGTGTCAGCAATTTCAATATTAAATATCTCGATGTAGCTAGCTATTCAGTGAGAATCTCTCAAAAATCTAGTTAAAAGAAGATAACTGAGCAGAAGGTAGTTTGAATATGGTCCATCGAATGTTTGTGAAATGTCTATCCAGATTGAAGCAAGTTCTTCAGTTTCGTTAGCCCCGAGGATCATTACGGGTGTCCGTTTAGAGGAGAAGGTAGTTAAGGGACTGCCGGGACGCGACCGTGACGGGGGTTATATTGATTAACGAAGTTCGCTTTGTACGAAACACATTGCTCATACTTGCCTTCGGTGACGAAGACGAAGATCGATGCCGGTTTGGTGTTGGAGGCGCTGCACGTGTAATTGCCCGTGTCCGTCTCCACTGCTTGGCGAATCGTCAGCCGGCTCTGAGTTGGTCCTGGATCGGTTTGTACGGTCACGCTGCCGCGCGTGGTGTCGTAGTTTATCATCCGGTTATTGTGATACCAGAACACGTATTGCGGCGGCGTCGGGCTCTAGAGCAGATAGAAGAAGAATGGTGTCGGTTGACAAGCATGAGATTTAACGCGCGGATTTTTCCCAGCACAAAGGCGACGACCGGAGAATCTGTCGTCGGGCCTGCGGCCCATGACATTCGTTATGAGGATTTCTTTCGGCGGAATAACGCGTCTTTGTACTGGGAATCATGAGCGCCGACAGGATTCCGCTTTGCGGTCTTCGCGTTTTTGTCCACTTATTTTTGGATAACTTTATGCTGCAAGACATAGCTTCATTTTGATGTATTTAATGTTCATATAAGGTTGATGCTTAAACATAATTAACAATTATCATAGTCGTGTAATATTTTCTTGTGTATCTTGTGTGCTTGAATAATTTAGAAACAAAGTAAAAGTATAGAGAAGAATGCAAATTTTTTCGGCGTTCATGCAGTCGACATTATTTGACAAGAAAAGAAATTGTACTACTAAGATGTTATATTGAGAGTGACAGTAACTAGTTAAAAAATTAAATGTTAAATAATAGAGTTAAAAAGTTAATAAACTTTACTTTAACTTAATTAATTTTAAATGAGTTAATTTTTTAATTCAATTATTTATTTTTTATTAAAACACATTAACTTATTAATTTTTTTTTAATTGTAAAAAATTGTAAAAGAAATAAAATACATTCGCATATAAAAAATTTCTTTGTTATTTCATATAAATTTAATTTTATAAGCGATTTATTTCGTGCATATCTCAAATAAATGGGCAAAGGCAGATTTTCACATATCATATTCAATATGATAATGTTAATAACATTAACTCTTCGTTCATGACTCTTGATTGTTTATTAAACATTTGCAACTGGTAATTAACGTTACATTAGCAGCAGTTCTTCTAAAATAAATCTGTCCTATAATTCACAAATAAAATATTAAATTTATCCATATTTATCCATATTGTAATTGTTTTCTTATTTAATCTAATTTTAAAAATAATGACATTCTAATTTAATATAAATAATAATTTTAATAACTAACTTTTACATTAACTTAAGTTAATTTAATTCAATTGCAATTTTTAACTGAGTTAGTTTATGTTCATGTAATTTTTAATATAACTAAATTAATTTTATAAGCATTATAACTTTAACTTAATTTTAAACTAATTTGCAAAAATATTTATTTACTCAACCCTGATTATATTCATTGCAAAAGTTAGAGAGTGATCAAAATTTTATGTTTAAAGAAATTAGCAGATGTTTTTAATAAATATTAAATGTTCAAACAATATTGAGAAACATGAACAAATAAAGCGTAAAAATTTTTGTATGTGTATTCTTCGAACTAAATTCGAAGAATACACATAGAAAAAAATTTGGTTTATTTTAATTAATATTATAAATCATGCACAAAATTTATTATTAAAATTAAGAGTTAATAACAAAGTGCCTGACTAATCTAATTTCAGTTGAAAAAGCATCGATATCTTTTAAATATAATTTAAAAGATAATTTAAAATTTTAATAGAAATTTTATCGTGAGATTTTGAAACATTTTGTACGCTTATGCAGCAAGTACGTAAGATATATCTTGAAGTAATTAAACGTCAACTTGCGAGAGTTTAATATTTGCTTTTGCAGGCTCTGGCCAAACGCGCGCGGGAATTTGGTTGCAAAAACGCGGGTTTATATAATAGGTGGGGTTTCGTTGAATGAGCGCGCGGAATTCAGCTGTAGTTGCGAGCGATGAGGCCCATCAACCGTTTATTACAACGCCGCTTACACGTTTACAGCGGCTCTGTCGTGCCACAGAATACAGGAAGGATAGATGCGTGAAACGATGTGTTGTTAAGGTCGAATACTCGCAAACTTCCCACAACGTCGTCAGGAAATTTGCAATATGCTGAGCGATGACAAAACCGTGTAAAAGCGTCGAGAATAAAGGCGGCCCCAAAGTACTCTCTTCAACATATCTTATTTATTCGCCAACGTTTTCCCTTAGAGGAAAAACGATAAGACGTTATCTCAAAAATGTCTCGTACGAGAATATTTCAAAAGTTTATGAATATCGTTAAGAAATATCGCAATTATATATATAAATCTTTTTTTATTAAGAACTTAAACGAATGAGAATATCGCGTGGCGACACGTTAATATCAGGAAAAAGCACGATTTGAAAGCACGTGAAATATATAAACGCTTGCATGAATTTAAAAACGATAGCGTACAAATTTATTTAACGCAACTGTTGTAGCGGCAAGTTTATTTTGTACTTCGTTACGAGCTGGATATATGGCGCGCCGCCACTAGGTTCAACGTGTGCGCCTTATAGCGTATAAATTTCCGCTCAATGTAGCTGCGGGATCAGACACGCGGGATACTGCTCGTCATCCGTTTATTGTAACGTCGGATGCGCGCATATTGTGGCGACGGCGTCGAGCCGCAAAGCGGGCGAAGAATAGACGCGCGAAACCGTAGCGTATGTACGTGCAGCTTGGGTGCGGGATACCCGGAGGATTTTCGGCTTCGTGGGTTCTGTCCGGCAAAGCAAGTGCGAGCAGTCGGAGGCCGCGCATTCCTCCATGCTAAATGCTCGTTCTTTTGTTACGTTTAATGTTCCTCGAGCCGCCTGTGCAGCAACCAGTAGCAACGAATGCCAGCCGCCGCGCTGCGCCGCGCGATACCTCACTGCTTGTGTATGAGGATGTGTTCATGAGAGGAGCGATCGTTGCCTCTCATTATTGCACGCCGTTGCGCGTACGTTGTCGACAAACAAGGTAAAAACTTATGCACCAAAGTAGAAACGAATTATAGCAACTCTGATATATATGCCGCACCTAACTGAAACTTCCTCTATAACATTTTCTGCAATTGCTAGTGTTGACAACAGATTATGTCAGCCGAAGAGCAAATAGGAAACATACTTTGTTATTGCCTATTTCTGTTATCATACTTTCATCAATATGCAACAAGCTTTGTCGGCAAAATGTATGACAGAGTGGCGACTAGCAGTAAACAGCTGTCGAACATATTGATGGCAGATTGATGGCAAAGCATTTTGCTATTGCAAATAGTGCCTGCAAACATCTCGCAAAAATGTAACAGTTATAGCTGATGATCAAAATGCATGAGATTGGCAGTCGATAGCGAGCAAATCTATCGAATGTATTGATGACAGATTGACGGCAAAAACCCAAAAGATCTGTTTTCATTAAAATCGCTTACTCCCGAACAGTACGCGGCATTGCCGATAGATGATGGCGGAGTTTACTTCTTCCAGACAACGCAAAGTCTAAAATCGGGTCATAAGACGTCTTATAGATCTCTTAAAGACGTTATCTGGGTCTCATAAGTAAAAAATTGTACACAATGGAATAAAAGTCGCAGTAATATGAAATTTTTCACTTATACTACTATTTTGTAACGAAATGCTTTTGAAGACTCAAAATTTGATTCAAAAACAAAAATAAATTGAGATGCATTTTAATAATGTAATTTTTAATTCTGTAAAAATTAATACAAAAACTTTATATTGATCTGTTTTCGCTTCTGGAGATAGATTTGGTTTGCATTTGACACTACTCTGTCAGCGTATCTGGCGACAGATCTGATCTGCATTTGGTACTGGAATCTGTAGGCGCTTTGCGGTAAACAGATCTGCTCAGGGCTTGTTGCCAAACTGTCGTCGTATTGCTATTGTCAGATCTACTCTGGTGTTGTCGTCAATTTGACTGCGGAATATGTTCTTTAGATTTGGTTCACCAATTTGAGAAGACCAACTGAGGACACAGTAAACCGTGGCTTTGGTATTATCGTTCGTCTGGCGTTTGTTTCCCCTTTGGCAACATCTCATAATCAAATATTTACTAGATTAATTTATCAAGTAATATTTAGTATGTTTAAGGAAAATAAATTATCAATAAAAATTTTATACTGTCTACTAATATAAAAAAATTAGAAGTATGAAATATTTATTTTCTTACATTGGAAAAAAAAACCTTAAAAAACTTATATGTATTTTGCCAAAAATTATCTATACGCTATATATCCTATACATGAATGACTTATAAGGATGAGATACATGGCCATTTATGTATGAGTTATATGGCGCACAGATAATTTAAAAATAATACTTGTAAATAAAATATGAAATGACATAATTTATAAATGTGTTTAGAAAATTTATTGTAGAATAAGGACGATAAATATATATGCAAAATAATAATAATAATAATATAATGCAATATTAAAGAAGTTAATACATGCAGATAGCAATGGAGTACAGATATGTGCATTTTGTGTACTCTGTGCAAACGCAAGTTCTATCTCTCAATCATAGAGTCTGATGTATTGCCTCATTAAAAAATGTCGTTTATCCCAAACGGATGAAATGTACAAGCCATCAAATTAAACAAAGACTAGAAGAGCTAAGCACTTCTATTTTGCTGTACTCCATTCTTTACTATCCCTTTACACTTGTGCATCACGAAATAACTACTAAGCTTTTTACACTTCCTACAATAATCATTTTACGTAGATTGTAATACATGATTGCGCTACTACGTTGACAACTCGATTTAATTCACTATGGTTTCATTAATATTAAACAGTAAAAAATTGAAATCACAACACAATACTAACATATCATAAAGGCACATAACAGAGTGGTTACGTGTAAATTATCCTTACTCCTTCTATTTTTTCTGATATTTGTGACATAAATCCTTGCGCGACATAAATACTGGAGTTACCTTATAGTTTCGAAAAAAAATGGTTGAAAAATATACGTTGCTAGAGACGTAGTTTCGAATGTACATTCGCGTGAAACTGAAAAATTAAATTTGTGACAAGTAATACACGTTTATAAATGTTACAATTATCAAGTTGTACAACTTGCAAATTATTTATAAGTAAATTCATCCAATATTTATTCAACATTTTCTTCGTGATTCGTAGTCAAAGATTCATATATATATATATTTTTTTTTTAACA
>QKQZ01020015.1:0-15005 GCA_003595255.1 Solenopsis fugax
ATACAAGTGTCGTAAGAATCGTGGTTAAGAAAGCTTAGTCGACGTTAGACGTGCGTTAAACGTAACAAAGAGTGGCAGAACTTATTCGCAACGAGCTCACTGTCGATTCCGTATCCATCGCGTCCGAATTGTTAAGTCGTTATTTCTCGAAACTGCAATGTCTCTTGCACGTGCCACGAAGAAGATGCCTGTAGCTATGTAAAATGCCTTTTCAATGCTGGACCTTTTTTTTATTTTTTATGTATAACTCTAGCTTTTATTTCAGCTTTTTGTGTATTGAGGGAAAAATTTTTAAATTTTAATAAATTCGTTCGAATAGTACTGACGGAATATTTACTAAATGTAAATATATATTTATTTAGTTGAAGAACCACTAGTTTAATTTTATTATCATTTTTTCAACTACGTTAAAGATTTATGTAAGTAAATATTTCATTAGTACTATTCGAATAAATATTTACCATAATTTAGGAATTTTTTCTCTCACCGTGGTAAGGGCAAAAGACATTACGTTTCGTTTAAAAAATAATTTTCGCGTTTGATTGAGCACATGTGCAATTATGGGGTACGATTTGGCATCGGAGACCGTTGCAATGTGCACTCTGTCTCTTCGTCACGTTGTCGGTTCAATGAAGGACACATCTCTCATTGAACTTAGCATCTAACCGGCCGATCAGCTGGATTTAACCATGATTTTTGCACAAGTCGCGGGTTGACAAAAGCACCCCAGAAAGTGCGTCTCCTTTAAGTGACTTGTCTATCAGCCATTCGAATCATGGTTAAGAAAGCTTAGTCGACGTTAGACGTGCGTTAAACGTGACGAAGAATGGCAGAACTCATTCGCAACGAGCTCACTGTCGATCCCGTACCTATCGCGCCCGAACTTTTAAGTCATTATTTCACGAATCGCGTAAAAAGCAATGTCTCTTGCAGGTGCCATGAAGAAGACGCCTATAGCGATGTAAAATGCTTTTTTACTACTGGAACTTTTTATATTTTTTATATATAACTCTTGTTTCTATTTCAGCTTTTTGTGTATTGAGGGAAAGATTTTTAATTTTAATCAATACTCGTTCGAATAGTACTAACGGAATATTTACTAAATGTACTGTAAGTAAATATATTATTAGTAATGTTCGAATAAATATTTATTAAAATTTAAGAATTCTTCTCTCATCGTGGTAAGTGCAAGACATTGCGTTTCATTCAAAAAATAATTTTCGCGTTCGATTGATCACATGTGTAATTACGGGATACGATTCGGCATCGGAGATTGTTACAATGTGCGCTTTCATTCCTCGTCACGTTATCGGTTCAATGAGGCGAACATGTGTCATTGGACTTAGCGTCTAATCGGTCGATCAGCTGGATTTAGCCACGATTATTGAGCAGGCCGCGGGTTGACAAGGCACCCCAGAAAGTGCAGTCTCCTTTAAGCGACTTGTGCTCTGCGACTATGGCTTGTATGATACAAGTGTCGTATGAATCGTGATTAAGAAAGCTTAGTCGACGTTAGACGTGCGTTAAACGTGACAAAGAGTGGCAGAACGCATTCGCAACGAGCTCACTGTCGATCCAGTATCCATCGCGTACAAACTCTTAAGTCGTTATTTCGCGAATCGCGTCAGAAGCAATGTCTTTTGCACTTGCCACTAAAAAGATGCTTTAGTGGTCTAAAGTTCATAGGCAATATCGGGAAATTGCCGAAGATGTAGTATAGAATGTTATTCTTAACTTTCGTGTTAAGTGCACAAGAAATCGATGGGAAAGCATATAGAGGAGAGACGATGATAAACTTTTAAATGATGCATTTTGGAGGAGGATAGAGTACAAATCGTTCTATAATAAATTGAAATATGATTGTATTAAAATTTGCCATAGAAATTACTGAAAGTCGGAGAAACTGTAATCTAAAAACGATGATCGTAGAACTATTTTTGTTTTATTGATAGAAATGTCATTATATATGTATGTCATTAGTGTTTATACATACAATTTTCTCATCAAATAAAGTTATTATTACAACGATACAGGAAAGTAAGATTTATTACAGAAAATATTCTTGAATATAGTTAAGAGTGATCTCTTCGTGACACATTATATAAGAGAATCAAATATAAAATATGATTTTCGGCTCAATAGTAAAAAATTAAAACTTAATAACTTTAATGTAGATTATCATTATCGTTTGATAGAAACAGCAATATTGATAGAAAGAACATAGAAGAGATTTTTTGATAATTAGATTTTAAGTAAATTTAAGGAATTTTTATTTTAAATTGCTATGAATTTTGAAATTCCATTTTTAAATATTTGAAAAATATTGGATATTTGTTGGAAGTTGTACTGCGTGCGCAATTGGTTTGTAGAATATATTATCAGAATTATATACGAATTTATTTTGAAATTCACTTGATATCCATATTTATTATTTAATGAACTTTATTTATTTTTTAGTTATCTCTATTGTTAATATTAATAATACTAATAGTGTGTAAATAAATCGCTATAAAAATTTCGTTATTAAATTTGTTTATTGTGTTTGTTGGCCCTCAATTTATTTGAGTTGGGCATACGCGCGTGTATAAATTTGAGGTCGTAATTTAGTCTTATATAAAGTTTTATTTACTTTATCATGTATCGTTATATCAATATGTCATAATCATATATCTAATTGTGAATACTTTTTTTTATTTATACTTCCGATGTATCATATTCTCATAGATTAGAAATATGAATAGTTGATCTAGTTACATTTCCAGATATTATACAGTTCAAGTACTCGGGAGAGCAGACTCTCGTACTAATTACGTGAAATTCTATGGAAACAAATAATCGACTTTAAAAATTATATTTAAAGTATTAATTATATCATTAAACATGATTTTTTGTAATTTTCTTTCTTTAGAATACACACACCCCTACGAAAAATACATTAAAAAATTTAAATTGTTTTAAATGCAATCTTATTCGATTCGTCATTACTCGAATTATCTAGTTGATATATAGCTAGAATAGATTTGGCCAGAATCTACGAAAGGTAAGACCAATCTAGCCGGAAGAAAAAAATAATTCATTAAACGTGATCAATACTAACCAAAAATTATATGGTTTTTATAAATACATGTATGTAAGTACACAGTTTCTTCCATATTTACTAAATTTTATTCATGTGTCGAATCGGGATTGGTGCTCGAGCAAGGTTTTCCTGAGAAATTTATAAATTTTATTCATATATCGAATCGGAATTAGTCCTCGAGCAAAGGAGTTTTTCTAAAATTTGTGATGTGTATATTTCATGAATATTATTAGGAAATATTCTTTGTAAAAGGTAATTGTTACTTAAAAGTAAGAAAATTGAATAATCGCTTTTCTTAGCAAAACTGTTTTATTTTTTTTTATTTTTTTTTATTTTAGATACAATTTACAAATCGTTATATTTTAAATTATAATTATTTTGATTTCTTACACAATTGTTTTTAAATATATATATTTAATTTATTTTTTTATATGCTTCAGCAAACTCATTCAATCTATGTATATAGCTGACGTACTCTCGTCCGATTTAATCGAAAATAAAAGAACCGCAGTCAGTTCGTCGCGTCATACGTTTTACTTCGGGAGTGCCGTTCATGTTATCGGACTAAGACTTGTAAATAATTAGTCCGCGCGCGATTTTAGTATAGTGTCGCGAGTGTTTTTCGCGAGTGTGCAAAAAGAGGAGAAGGAGGAGGAGGCCTGCCAATTCAATTGTTCTGAGAGGAGGAGGAGAAGGCCTGGGAGAGGCATCGGGCCTCAGCGGAGCAACTTTGGGGTAAATATAATTTTTTATTTATATAAAATTTATAATCTTTTTCCCTCCTATTCAATTTTATCCCAATAAATTAAAAAAACTTAAAGAAAGAATTCATATAAAATTTTATTTTGAAATATTGATTATTTTGAGCACAGTTTTAATTATCTCTTATATATTTGTGTGTTACAGTATCATCGCAGCTTCGTAGCTGAATAACTCCGCTCGTTGCGCTTCGGGTCGGTGAGTCAAAAATCAATTTTCTAATTTCTACTTTTGTGCAAATTTTGTTTTGTGAAGGGTCTTAATAAGAGGGACACTGAAAGAAAGTTTGATAATAGCTGCCAAATGTTGGGTGAAATAAAATAAATTAATTAAATATTTGGTTAATATAATCAAAAATTTTACTTTTCTGAACATTTTGTAAATATTATTAAATTTGATAATATTTGCTAAATATTCAGAAGTGTAAAATTATTTATTTTTGGTCATATTAATCAAATGTTTAATTGGCATTATTTCACTCAACATTCGTAGCTATTACTAAATCTCTTTTTTTCAGTGGATCCGGATAATTTATTGAAGGGGAAACCAAGTACCCAATCGTGCGATTGGTTCGTGAGTGCCGTGTAAAGTACACTGAAAGAACGTCTGGTAATATACGTAACTATCAAATGTAGTGAAATAGTGTCATTAAATGTTGTCAAAAATAATAATCAAAAATAATTTTATTTTTCTAAATGTTTAGTGAATATTACCAAATCTGATATAAGTTTACTTAATATTTAGAAAAGTAAAATTATTTTTTATTATATTGACCAAATATTTAAAATTGATACTATTTCATTATACATTTGGGAGTTAGTACTAGACTTTATTTTTGGTGTATCATCGCGCGACCGTAATCGTATTTTCGCGAGTAAGTGAATGCAACGAATCCTGATGATCTGAAAGGAAGAGGATGAGGCCTGGAAGGCAATCTTGGGGTAAGTTAAAATACTTGCAACATATATATGGTGCATAACGTATCTAGCTTAACTAATGGATATCGCAATCTTATGTTACAAGAAATACATATCTTGATCATTGTAATGTTAATTTATTGTTTTAACAATTTTATTTAATTTTTTTTGAAGATTATTATGGAGCGTAAGTTTTGAAAGGTTCATATATTTATATTATTATTTATGATTGCGTGAAATAAGGAGAACTTACAATATTTTAATAGGATGTACAAGGTAGCGTAATTTATTATTTATAGATATGGTACAATCTTGCCTATTTTGCTATCTATTATACAACTATAATTACGCAGTCCGTACATCGCACTTCTGCGATCTAGCGGTTGCAAGAAACTTTGGATCTCTTGTTCGTACAGAACATACAGAAGGTTACTGTTGCAAATGAAAATTTGCACCATCACAGGTTCTTAGGATGATATAACTTTACAAATTTTATGACGTATATAAGTTAATTTTATATACCCTATAATAGATGCAGCACACTACGATTCGCACAATTGTTCCACATAAAAATGAACTTTTGATGCCAAGGTCTACGTGTTTTCCTATGAGATTTTATTGTTAACGCAGATTATTTATCACGGCGGCGGTGAAATCCGTCGTCGAGCTTTGCCCGCCTAGATCCTTCGTTAGCACCTTTCCATCATTCAACACGCGGTTCAATGCATCTCGGATCTGCTCGCCATAGCGTTTGAGATTAGAGTGATTCAGGAGCTTCACTGCGCACAGTAACATCGCCGTCGGATTCGCGACGTTCTTACCGACCGCCTCGGAATATGTATGCCTCGCGCCCTATTGAAGAATATAAAACTTAGTAACGTACGTTTTAAAATTGACGTAAGTCAAGTTTGGAAGATTCTTTCTCTTTTTCGTATTAATTGCACATTGAATACAATTTTTTTAATATTAACTGCATAGAGTGCAAATATATAGTTCTTATTTTGTACCAATAAAATTAGATATTATAAGTAGAAAAAAATAATATTTTTCTGGTCAAAGCAGATCTTGGTGCCTAATAAAATTTTCTGCATAAATTTATATACACATTTTCCAGTTCTATAAATCTCGCGCCAACAATTTTGTCGATCTTGATACACAGTCCTAAACTAGAACTGTAATAATGAAAATATATACATATTCACACAGAAGAAACTATTAGGCACTAAGATCTGATTTGACCGAAAAAAGTGTAACTTCTACTTGTGACACATATCGATCGGCATATATTAATTTCTGTGTTAGTTTACTTGAAATAAAATATTACCGGTTCAAAGACGACACACTCAGCGCTGTAACTAGCACCTGCGACGACTCCGGCACCGCCGACTAGACCGGATGCGAGATTATCCACGATATTTCCGTACAAATTCGGCATTACCATGACGTCGAATTGATGTGGATTGGAAACCATTTGCATGGTGCAATTGTCGACGATCATGGTCTCGAACGTAATCCTGTTTCATTAAAAAATAAGAATCTAAAATATGGAACTTAAAATGCAAATTTAACTTTGTGCATTTTTTTGTGAAAAAAATAGGAAGAGATAGAGAAGTCATTCTATTGTAAATATCACTATTTTTTATTTGTCATTTAAATTTTATTTAAAAATATTATAAAATAATATGAAACGGCTATTTAAGTTTTCCTAAATCATATTTTTAAAAAATCGTGACCACTATATTTTGAAGAATGACCATTATATCAGCTCGATTTGCAATTTTACACATTTTATTTTAATAAATACTAATACTTGAGAGAGGATTTTTTTATGAATATATAGTGTTTTACTACAGTTCAAAAAATTATATAATTGAAAAATCGCTATGTTGACTTTGACAGTTGTTTTGTTCAAACACAGTATTTCGAAAAATTATATCAATCATTAGGTTTAGATTTCAACTTTATTAAGCTTTTGCCATTTTGCTTTCTGATGAATCCTGTTATTTTTTAAAAATATGATTTAGGTAAACTTGAAGAATAACGTCATTTCATATTATTTTGTAATAAAATTTCAATATGTTTAAAAAAGTTATAAGTACCTGGGATACATTTTGGCAATTTCTTGGCACGATCTAAGGAAAAGTCCGTCGCCGAGCTTCATTATATTAGCTTTGTGAACACATGTGACTTTCTTACGATTATTCTTTACAGCATAGTCAAAGGCAAACTTTGCAATTCTTTGGCTCTTAGTGGCGGTCACGATCTTCAGGCACTCGACCACTCCTTTGACAGATTCGTGCTCCAACGCGGAATACTCTCCCTCCGTTTGTTCTCTGATGATAACGCAATCCACGTTCTGGTGACGCGACCTGATACCAGGCAAGGATTTTACATGCACCACATTCGAATATAGGTCCAGACTCTTACGTAATTTCATGTTCAAGGTTTGCAACTCTCCTGTCGTGGAGTGGTCTGGAGTTGCTAGAATTCCCTGTTACACAAAACAATATACAGTTACAAATCGAGTTACAAAATTACAGAACTTATTAAGAAATTTGTAGTTCGTTTTATCTGATAGAGATAAATTTTTATATTTTAAATGATACGTTTTAGTTACCAATATTTAATGATATATCTCATTAACTGTATGTATACAAAATTGTGGACAATGTAACATATCAGACCTTTAGACAAACTCGATTTCTAGCGATACTGTTGGAAACTTGATCCAGAGGAGCGCTTAGGGTTGGATTAACTTCTGACAAGAAGTAAGGTTCAAATTCAACCGGGACATCCGCAGCTTTGAAAACATTTTGAACAGCGACCACGAGTTCCGGTCCAACACCGTCTCCCGGTATCAGAGTACATTTCAACTTCCCTTCTTGTTCGACTGTCTGAAAGAAATAGCAGTTACACATGCAGTTAGACACTCGATTATCAATTGGAAAATAATAACGCTTACCGATTCGTGCTGTCGAATTGTCCTGTCTACGTGCAGGGCCCTAACTGTGCTCTTCTGAGCACAAGCCTGCAAACACAAAGCAAAAATTACAATTTATTAAAGGGGAAGGTCATGTAATAGATTAAAAGAATCGAATTTTTTTGTATAATTCAATATTTTAATTGGAGGACATATGTAATAATTCTTTAACATCTTCTTCGCAACACAAATCTCCTCTTATATAAATATTTTTATAATAAACAATTGTTTTTTAGTACAATTTGTTTAAAAAATGCATTTTTTCTTTTTAATGTCACTATTTTTTCAATTTTTTATTTTTTAACTTCAAAATAGGTTTATGCGAACGTATACTCATTAGCTAAAGTTTTCATTTTGAATTTTTTATTCCAAATAAAAGCAGCAATCTCTATACTTCATGACGACTCCTTTTTTCTTGAGTGGTTGAACATACGTCCTTATAATTCTAATATTTAAAGATACATTATAATAATAAAAATATTTTTCAAATCTTCAATTAGATGATATAGTATACTAAAAGTTTCAAAAAGATTCATTCAATATATTCTTCACAATAAATTCTCGACTATTGGTGAATTTTTAGCTGTTTACATGACCTTTCTCTCTTAAATATAATAACATTTATAATTTGCTACAAATATTAACAAAATATTATTCATTTGCTACCGCAATGACATAACTAAAAAATTGTCATCTTTTTTCTGCAAAAGAGAATTCAATATACTAAGTGAAGATCTAATGATACCTTCATTCCTTTGCAATCAGCATAAACCAAATCACACTTAAAAGTGATATTATAAAATTTTAATAATTTAAAAATTAAACTTGAAAATTTTATTTTCAGAGTTATATTGTTGTTGCAGCAAATGAATGATAAAATCTAAATATAATATATTACAAATATAATGTATATTAAATACAAATGTATTAGAAGTTATATATATGTTACATATACATGATCATAATTAGTTAAAAATATTTAAAGTAGCACTTATTACACTTCCGTTTTACATGTAATTTTTCTTTTTTTAGGAATATTCCAAAAGTAGGATCTCTGGATAGGACTAATCCTTTTAATTAATTGAAATAAATCAGCACTGGTCCTGTTCTGTTTACTGCACTTCTTATCAATGATTCTTTCTTGCGTAACAAATTTATCGCTTCTTTTTCGACAAATAACAAAACGACTTGTCGCGTAGAATAACAAGTAATTAAGTTATCACGTTATTTAGTCAGGAACCTCTCTGATTAAATAACATGTTAAGCGAGCTCGCGAGCACGAGTGTTCGCCACGATCAAGGTACACCAATTCGCACGGCCAGGCGGGTCTGAGGGATGCGTTCGCGATGCATCGAGGAGCACGCTCGCGTTTCTGACTCGCGAAATGACGCAGATGCGTCTCGGATAAAAATATCGCAATGTAAACGTGCACGACACCTGAACGTATAATGCCCTTGCGATCGTCTTCCTCGCCGTGCCGACGGAGCGGTTGCGTTACTTGTCATAATCGTCGCGACAGATCTCAATCGAGGCGTCTCTCGCAATTCGCAAGTGCACGCGACGATATTTCGGAGACACGGAGCAACGAAGGAACCGTCGATGATTACCTGGGAGAGTGTCTTGCAGATGTTTCTCGCGAGCAAAGCCATCTTTCACGACGGAGCCGAGCACCGACTGCTCGTCTCGCTCACGCTGGCAAACGCAGGGATGTAATCGCGTTCGGAGTCATTGCATTAAATTTCATCGAACCTGTTTATGAAAATTTGAGTGAAGAACGTTCTGTTCTGAATGAGGAAAACCTTTGAGAAAATCTTCGCGGTCCGTCATGGAAGGAGAGCGCTGATTAAAGTAATATCTTCATAACTCTGATGAAAATGTTTCTTATAGAATTTTTGATATAACTTTTACAGAATTTCTATAAGTTTCAGAATTTTTCATAATTTTTGTATAATAATATTATAACTTTTTAAAAGATTTTTTTAGATTTTTTATATGAATTTATATGACTAAACAATAAGAATGTTGCGAAAATTTACATCTTTTCTAAAATTCTTCGTGTATGTATATTCATGAATTCTAAAATATTTTAAGATTTTCAAGATTTTTCATTCTATAATTTCTGAAAAAAACTTATAAAATCTGAAGAGATTTAAGATAATTTTTCAGAAAATTTCATAAATAAAAAATGTGAAAAGTTCTTAAAAATATGTGAGATATGTTTTTTCAGAGAAAGTCTCTCTCTTTAGAAAAGTAAAATAAATTCCAATGTAATGAATTAGAGGAAAATTCAATTATTTGTCTTGATTAAACTTTGACTTTTTCTTGAAAATCAAACTAATCAAATCCACAAAAAAATAGAGACAATTGATAAAGTTAATCATGTTATTAATCGTTATCAAATATTGATTATAATTTATAAAAAAATCAATTTTAGGTTCAAAGAGATTTAATTTGTATCTAGATACATTTATCCATCGATAATCGATTCGTCGTTGAAATCGTTAAACTGATATCGTTTCGATATTAATTCGATTGATTATTTCTCATTGCGAAAGATCCATATGTAGGGAGAAAACATTCGATATTTTCGACTACATTCGTCCCTGTTCAGCAGTCACGTGGACAGCGCTATAAGCAACTTGTATTCTCTCTCCCTTGCACTTTGATTATTCTCTCTTTCTCTTCAACCATGTTCGAATCAGGATTGGGCATTTACTAAAAATAAATAATATACATTAAGTATATACAATGTAAATTATGTTTTACTGTCATTTATGTAAACAATTCATGAATCATAGAAGATTCAGATTTTATCAAAAATAGTGAAAATTATATTGGATTTTAAAAATTTTAATATTACATATAATTTTTTTATCAATATTAAAATCAGATATATTAACAAACTTATAATTTAATTACTTTTTTCTGTATAGTGTTATCTAATTTATAATAATTTATATTGCTTGTTTTGTTATCTTATGAAAATAATTTGTAAATATAATGTAAACAATACGTAAATAATCAATGTAGACATGTTTTGAAATGTACGTACAGCATAATCCTGATTCAAATATGCAGTCATTTTGTTTTAAATGCAGAGAACAGACAAGTTTTTTAATTCATTGATTGTAATCAATCGCAAATACAACTTTGTTCTGTAAAAGCTGGATTTGCGCATAATGCGACTGATCAATCGCTGAACTAAAAAACTCGCTCGTAAAGAGACATCGTGAGGATGAATAAACACGGCAAAAGATAATAGGTTTGTTCACGTCGCATGCTTCAACATACTACTACTCGCTTCAACGTGCTCCAATAGCATTTGCAGCAAACGTATTGGAGCATGGTGGACTTTAAAGTAAGAATATATCGGAGCATGACACGAACAAACCTAATAATAAGACGAATCAGCTGATCCGGACTGGCTGACAGTGAACTAGGGAATTAAATGCTCCCAAACCCTAGTTCGCTGTCCCGTACTCCGATCTAGCCGAGGATCAGCTGATTCGTTCTATCGTCTCCTGTTGCGGTTGTTCATCAAGATCATCCTTGTAAACGGCGCGGAGTAGCACGCCGAAATTCCGACTCCGTACTACTCCGCGTCTTCCCGGGGCGTTCTTGCCTTGCGAGCGAGATCTCGCGTTGACGAGGGGTGATCGGATCCTCCCTAGAGGATTACGATACCGCGGAGTTTGCGAACGTGGGGCCGCCTAGAAATAGTCACAGCGCGGAGGGGAAGGGGCCACGCGTGGATGGGATAAGTCGTGTCTATTTTTGCTAGAGAGACGCTTCCTGGGATCTGTCTTTCTTCCGGGTCCTGGACCTCTGCCCCTTAAGATTCCGTGGGTGAACCAGTCAAAATGACGGAGAACTTGCGTAAGTGGCTTTCCATTGTAATCGGCGCAACAGGCGTTACTTTAATCCCTTGATGTTTCTAGCTTTTAATGTCAAAAGAAGTAGTGTGGATATTTAGATGTTTGTATACAAGAGACGTGAACATATCTCACACCTGTATAAGTCCCTTATCATCTTGATGTTATTTTACAGAAAATATGAACGAGCATATACTATACTGTTTCTGTTCGTATCAGTTGATTCTTTCACGTTAACATGTTTCTTGCAGCCGAAGAGGTAACGAAGTCGAGTTTTCGTCGCAAGGTATGGGACTATATGATGAAGAACGAGCTGGTGAACTTCCCCGTTAACATATACAAGCGTATTCCGAACTTCAAAGGCGCTGCGGAGGCGGCGCAGCGACTGATCGAGCTGGATGAATTTAAGAAAGCGAGGATCATAAAGATAAATCCGGACAAGCCGCAGGAACCAGTGAGATTTTTAGCTCTGGAAGCGAACAAAGAAATCATCGTGCCTATTCCCAGGTTGAGAACTGGCTTATTCTTACACGTCACGCCAGTCGCTGGTGCAACGAAGGAACAGCTGAAAGCGCTAGCTTCCATGCGTGGTTTGGAGCAAGCGGGTAAACCACTTGGGTTGGATTCTCATATTAAGGTGAATATATCACACATCATTTATGAACAATTATTTAATAGAAGAGAAGGTGATATTACAACTCTTGTAGGTGTCATGGTAATTTGTAACATCTTTGTTATTATTAGGTAACGAATTCTAGCGATACTTATAGAACCATTTGTTTAGTAACCCACCAATTTATTTAGGCAGTAGCGCCAATATATCAATATACCCATATTAAAGATACAATATCAAATTATCTCGCTTTTTCACAATTATCTAGTCTGTGTATTTTATGCTGTGTAGATTTACCTCTACAGCGGAAGATATTGATAACTCTAAATGTTTATTATGTACATTGTACATTATTCAGGTAGATCTCGTCGTTCTGGGATCTGTATGTGTCAGTCGGGATGGATACAGACTCGGCAAAGGGGAAGGTTTCGCGGATCTTGAGTTCGCGATGATGATGAGAATGGGTACAATAACGGAAAATACAATTGTTGTCACAACGGTACACGATTGCCAAATCGTTGATTACCTACCACCGCAATTGTTCAAAGAATACGACGTGCCAGTAGATATAATTGTCACGCCGACGCAAACTATATACGTAGAGTCGAGACTGAAGAAACCGTCTGGCATTCTGTGGCACATGCTTAGTGAAAGAAGACTCAAAACCATGCAGGTATTACAGCAGCTCAAAGAGATGGATGAAAAGTATGCATTAAGTTGCCTGAATCACATTGAGCAGGCTATTTCGTGTAAATACACGGTTATTCTTTCGCAGGGATGGCAAAGTTGTAATTCTGAAGGAAGTTGATTCCGACGTGGAGATGCGTCAATATATCAAGAATCGCGTTAAATATTCGAAAAGCAAGAAACGTTTTAATGCAAAGAGAGATGCGCCTAATACAGAAAGCACTATGGAAAGCGGCAAAGATAAAGTCGATAAGCCGCGTTTTCCACGAAGACGAACGTATAAGAAACTAAAAGTTGAGGAGGAAAGTAATCCTCTCAATGCTGAAATACAAGTAAGCGTTTTTTTTTTACATATAAATCAAATTTTACGATAATATATTCTTATTAACTCTTAACTAGAGTGTGTTTCTTTTCCATTATATATAGGGTATCATCAAATCTTTCTCTTTTTCTATTAATCTTTTGGAGCTGACGATGAGTCTTTGGACTCAGCGCCAATTATAATTGAATTATTGTTATTAAAGTGTTTATTCTTTTTTATACGAGTTATGTTATTCTAGTTTTTTTGAAATTAATTAGTGCCTTTTAGTCAACCTAAATTAAATAGATCTCACAAACTTAATAACTGTGTTACAAATTTTAACATCAGCTTTGGAGTTTCAAACTAAAAACATTTTATTAGCTATTTATTTATATATTTCTATATAATATTGTTTTATAACTAAATGGCTTTTATTTATAGACAAAGGAAAACAACACCAAGAACGCGACCCGGCGACGTAAGAATCTTCGCGCAAGAACAAAAACGCATATCGATTTCTCGTTAAAGCTATCGAACATCTCATCCGGCGTTAGAGTTCGCGATTTAAAGAACGCACTCTTGATGCGTGGCGTTAAGCCGAGCGAGATAACTTGGCAGGGGTACCGCGGCATCTGTTACCTTCACTTTAGCAAACTTAGAAACGAAGCTGCTCCGCCCGATCAGCCGGTTCAGGTAGATTCGATCGTGGCGAATTTGCAGCAGCTTCGAATCGGTGAATCCGTGAATGACGAAGAAGGGTTTATATATGTAGAACCCGCAAAACCGATTTCCAGAATCGAAGTAACCGATGTGACGACTGTCTAAAAGTTTATCGAAAACTACATCGAACACATGTAACTACATGTTGTCTTTTGGCCGTTTACATTTCGCCGTCGATAGGGATGGACGTCTTCCAAAGTCAATCCTTTTTTTATGAAAATTTCGTTACGTATACTAAGAGTCCCAGGCAACGCGCATTTCTCCTTTTTTATAAACTTTTTAACAAATTTTGTGTGTGAAAACTACAACTAATATTTAATTAAAAGGTTTTAATTGACATTTTTAACTTCTTTATCTTATTTTTATTGTTCTGGTTATTAAAGAATCACTATAATTAATTAAAGCCATCAATTAAAAGATGCTTTAAATAAGTAAATGTTCTCTAAAATTAAGTTGGCCATAACTAAGTATTCTTGACGTTAATATTAGACCATAATTTAAATTGCTAATTTAATTTGAATAGTTTGAAGAAATTGTGCAATTTCTGGGACATACCTTAATTTTTTTATAGATATTAGCTTGAATACTTAAAGCACACGCATACATATTAACATTATTAATATACGTCTTATATAATTATTTCTTATTTCGCTGTTATTTTACTTAAATCTATATATTGGTGTTGTACTTGCAAATTACACCGAAGTAACATCAACGACGATGCTTTACGTTTTTCGGTTTAAGCTAAGATGTGATATATACCTGGTGCAGTGCGAATATTAATATTTGATATTAATAGTTATCACAATTAACATACCGCATATTTTTGGTTAGTGATTTTATTTATAATATTTTTGTAATAATATTAAGCCGTTACATTTTGGCGTACAAGAAAATATCGAGTAACTTTCCAACAAATTAATCGCAAAGCCCATGAAATAATCTGTGATCAAAAGATATTTAGATTAAGAATAAGTAAAATAGTTGAGAGAAACAATAACAGGCACAAGATCATTGAATGAAAAACATTATGGTTATGAAGATTTCATATACATACATGCATGCATACAGACGTAC
>QKQZ01020021.1:0-14303 GCA_003595255.1 Solenopsis fugax
ACGCGGGGCGTGCTGCTGCTGCTGCGCCCGCTCTGCGATCTCTCGCAGTCGATTCGCGGCATGATCAAAGTTTCACGCGCGGCCGCCGCTCCGCCCAAGCAGATCGGCCCGGTTTAACGAGTTTGTTTGCCGATCATTACCGAGCCGCGCATCCGTGATCCGTCAAAGCGCCAGATTGTAGATTTTCACGGCAAATTGATCGTCTCAAGGAAGGGAGAGATTCGCTCGAGAGCGGCCACGCTCCGCGACGCAGCTACATACACTCTCGGTACATCCGATTTTTCGGCGCGATCGAAATTAAGTATGTACTCGTTCCCCGCGGCAACGTTCATGAAATATCCTGCGCGCGTACCGTACACCCTAGGACTATAATCCCAGGCTCGTGCTGGGATATGATTTAGTAAGTCACAAGGAATAGCTAATCGGAATTAGTTAACGAGTTTCTCAGCTCTCCGCCGCACAATTTCCGCATCCGTACGCTCCGTTAATTATCCAGCGGGCAAAAAAGAAATTGGCGATCCGCGCGCGCGATTAAGCGAAATCGATAATACATGCGCGGCATCCGAAAAGAAGCTCCGCGCCGAATTTTCTTCGGAGATTTATGGCTCGCCGGGTATTATATACTTACTGGCGGTATATCATTTCACGCGGGTTTTATGAATACAATGGGGGGAGTCCTCTCTCTCTCTCTCCCTCTCTCGCTTTCTCTCCCTCCCTTCATTATTTTTAATTAAATTGAAAATTAAATCGCGGGCGCAAGCGCGCGCGCGCACCCATGTGTCCGCGCTCGCGCTCGCTCTCGCTCCCGCTCGGCGGCGATATTTCGCCGAATATGTAATTTATATTTATGCATCGGCGATTCATTTGCGCGATTTAAGTTCGACGGCTTTTTTTTATTCGGCCGTTTTAATTATTCAAATACCGCGTGAGTTTTATACGCGATCGAAGGATTTGCAATATGAATGCGGTAAATAAATTAACTTTTATTAATGAAAATCAGAAATCCCGCGGCTCCATAAAACGGCGAAAACAACGCGCGTTTTCCGCGGCATTCTCGAAAAGCGGAATAAAAGCGGTAAAAATGTTGCGAGCCAATTCTATCCCTCCTTCCCTTTTTTTTCTGTAATTAACGCACCCGCTACCACCGAGATTATCGTTCCGCAAACCAAATGTTTAATCAACGCTATAAGGTATATTGTAATATCGAATACGCGGGCGCGCGGTGCCTCCGGAAAGTTTATCGTGTTCCTTGATTTTTTTTTTTATCGCATTGCTTTATATTTAGAGACGCGCGTTATAAAGCCGCTAAGTATGCACATATACGCACGCATTGGCGATCAGCGCAGTGTCGCAAGATTATCGCGCGATAACATTATCGCGAAGAAAAACGCGTGGTCGTCGCTGTATCAAAAATCGACGTGGTCGAATTAATTTAATTGTGTCAATCAAAGTGCCGCCAAAAATGTCCGCACACATCTGTGTATTATGTAAATTTATATTTCATTAGAAAGGTATTGATTCGTGGACGAATATTAATCGCAGCCCTCCCGCCCCCCTCCAACCCCCTGTCCCGTCCCTCCANCAACCCCCTGTCCCGTCCCTCCAGCCCCCCCCCGGTCGAAAAAGATATCACAATAAGTGTGGGATCAATATTTGTTATATGTGCAGACACATGAATAAAAAATCGCGTTAGTCATACGGTGATTGTGTTACGGGGGCTGACACGCCACCCTCCTAATATAATCCGCGACCGAATAAAAGTCATTTTACATGTCTTTTTTAAATTCATAACTGAAGCTTTTATCGTCTGCATTTTTTTCAAAAGTGAAGTATTTACTTTCGGATAAATTATTATCGATATCGGCTGCACGCCGCAACATAGGTTACATACGTGAATAAATGTGCAAATGGTGAATAGGTAAAGTCTCTAGTTAGATTAAGAAAATAAAAAGGATTTAATATCTCCAAATCGTGTTATCGGCCACGTCGATCTTCATTCCCCGGACCAATATTTTAAATTAATGTTTTAAATTAATGGATTTAATGTATCTATTAATATATTTAATGCGCGACCTTTGGGGAGTTTTTATTCGAGCCAATCGGGATAATTGCGATAATGGAGTAAATATGACACCGCAATATTTTCCCAATGACGTAATTAATAGTCATTACCATCCAATGATTTTATGCCGAGCGTTAAAATGAACAGTCATAATTTTTAACGATTATAATAACGGTTATCAATTTCATCGTTGACGAATATCGCGATTAAATGATAAATTCTTTCAACTATCTAAAACGATCCTTATACACTACGTACATTCGTTAAAATTCATCTTCAGAACGAAGAGCTGCAAACGCAATATGCGATTATTAGTATATATAATTAATTTTATTCTAGCGACTGCTAAATGCATACCGATTCCTCAAAATCGTATCAATATTTTTACTTGGTAAAAGCAACATTTAATGACAAAAATATGAAAATAACTGCAAAATGAGTAATGCAAAAATTTAATGTTTATCTTGTTTTGTGCGTTTTAACAACACTTTAAAAAATCAGATACAACTGATGTTAATTTTTCATCAATTTATGTAGCTGATAATAATGTAATCATGCAATTTTAAACTGAATTTTTGTATTATTATAAAAAAAGAGGTTTATCGAAGAATATTTTAAATACATTTATTTTATATACATATTTGCAATTATTATAAAGTTTGAATCAATATTTTTATAAAATCCATCAAGTTCCCTACATTGCATTACCACAATTTTATCACAATAAATGATATTAATGTAAGACTAATAAGTGATAATTATTAGTAAAACTAATAATTTATATGAACAAAAATATGTCATTTATAAAAACAAATTCAAGTTTTAATTTGACGTCCTTCTCTTTTCATTAGTATTATTTATTAATTATTAAATGTTTGATCCTTTTTTTCGATTACTTAACAAAATAAGTATTAGCTAATAATTCTTTATACATTTAATTACTTTAATTCATAAGTTCGATATTTTCAAATGGCATGACCTTTTGCAGAATGTTGCAAAAACGGCTTGCAATTTAAAAAGTTAGTGAAATATTGTAGTAATAGATATTAAAACATCAAGCTACAATTTATCTGCGTATAAATTATCAAATGGAAAATATATGTATAAGCAACTCTTCCCTATTCTCTCGTATCCCATGCGACAAGAATTTGCTCGGTATTCGAAGACTTGACGAGAGTGGAGATCGCAAGAGCGAAGGGATTGGACGCGAAAAGAGCAAGTCAAGTGAGCTAGGTGAAAAAAGCGTGAAGGCGATCGCGCAACACGAGAAGTATTTTTTAACGAGGCCCGAAAATCATTCGTTATTCGATCGGATAAGCAGGGGCGATAACGAGCGGATTGATTAAGCCTAAACGTCCCGAGAAGAGGATTTCTTATTTCCCTCGGCCGCTTTCTTCCCGTTTCTCGCGGCAATTAAACCGCGCATCGAAAGCCATTAGGGGATGCAAAAACCCGTCGACGCGAGACGACATTGCCGGCGTGCGATCGCTCTCACCGAGGGTGTACGAAAATCGCCCTTGATTGGACATACAAAAAAAAATTGAAAGCTACCTACTCGCATTAACGAATTCTGCCAGCCGTTATTACGCTGTAGTAAAATATTCGCAGGCACGACACGCGATTATTGGTAGGCATAGTTGATCCCTTTCTATCTCTCGTATCCCGTGCGACAAGAATTGGCTTCCTATTCGAAGATTTCGCGACGGGGACCGAGAACCGAGAGATTGGATGCGAAAAGAGCGAATCGAGAGTTGGGCCAAGCGTGACGACGATCGTGCGACGAGAGACATTCTTAATGAGATTTAACTTTAAATTATCCTTTAAAATACTACACAGAAAAAAATTATTAATAAATTATTAAAACTAATATATTCATTTAACAATTATTTTTTCAGAAATTATAAACGATAATCTTGCTTATATAATTTAATTTCTTCTAAAGAATTTGATAATCTTAAAATTCATCAAAACACATTTTTAATATTTTTATTTGAATATTTATAATAATCTAATTCATCTAAATTTAAAGAGCACAATATGATTATTTTGATAAAATTGGTATTAAAAAAAATTCTAATTCTTACTTAAGATATTTTTACTTTTTTTTTTGACAAAATTTCTTTGTGCAAACAAGTCATGTCTGTTTACGTTGTGTAATCACATTTCAGTATGTAAAGTAAAGATATTCCGAAAACAAGAATGTTTTTTTTTTCTTAGCGTGGTGACTATCTCTTTTCATACAAAATACACGGGAGGGCTAAGAAATTTCGGCGAAGTATCAAATGGGTGAGAAGAGAGGAGGAGTGGGATGATAAAATCGGGAACCTCGATATTAATTTTTTATCTCCCGTTTCTTGCCTTGCCCTTAAATAGCACCTTTAATATCCAATTTGTACCTATTTGAGATGCTGGGGTTTCTTTCTCGCCTTTCTGAAATGTGCGGCCGCGTTTGTAGACAGCGTCTAGACTGCGCGGACACCGAACGAGTTTTTTATTTAAACAAATATCGCAGACGAAATATTGCAGTCTCTCGAGAGAAAAGAAGCGTGTATTTTCAGAGTATAACGCAGTTGCATTCGAGACTAAGGAGTATTTTCACGTAAAAGCCATCTGCCTGTGTTTTTGACGCGAATCTTACAGAGCGTATTTGTGGCGCAGCGAAACGATCGAGAGAAACGATTTTAAGCTCAAATCTGATATATAAATGCAATTATAAATAATTATGCGTTCGATACGTTAAGATCATATGATAATATTGTGCAATATTAAACGCGCTAGCTGCGATCATTATTCGATAGTATTGAGCTATAAATATTGGGGAATCACCTTTATAAATTTAGACCCTTAATTGCGACAAGTAAATCACCGCTTACAATATTATAATAATAACGCTTTACGACTCGGCCGCGCCGCCTCGTCGTAAAATTACGCTGAAATTATGCTAATCCGGCGTACACCGCGTAAACTGCGATCGCGTCTCCTCTTCTCGCACGCGCGGGTACCCGCGGATTAATACCTTAATTTCGGGAACTCGCTTCGGTCCCTCCGCCTCTCCCCGCCCACCCCTTCGCAGTCGATGATGAATACACAATACTGTCTCGAGCCGGGACGAAATAAATTCCGGAAGGATATGGACAGCGTGACAAAAATTCGAGGCCGGGCGCAATTCGTTCGTTTCGTTCGTTCGCACTCGCGCCTCTCTCGCGAGCGAGCGAGCGAGCCGGCAGCACGCGAGCGCAAATAACGGTCAGTATTTTGCAGTAATATTTCACCGGAGCAGTTGGTATTAATTCGTAATATGTTACCGGCAAACTATACGAAAGCCCCCACACGCACCCACCGCGCCCCGACCCCCCCTCCTCGCGCCGTCTACCCCCCCGAACGGGGGCGTCGTCCCGCGAACCACCCTAATATATGGTCCGGTATTATTGCAATGCAATGGACAGAATACTGTCAAAATTTATCGGCAGCCGTTTTTCATGCGCCGCGTCAAATGAGCCGAGCGATTAAAGCGCGCGAATTAGCCCCGAAATTTTCGGTCGCCGTTGTTGTTGTTGTTGCTGCTGCTGCTACTGCGCCTACTGCTGCTGCGACGCCGAAATAAACGCGCACGTGCGCGCAACTTCGCGCGTAACTTCGTGACAACTACCACTCAGCACTACCGCGAATTCCCATTCTAACTCCTCCTTAGCTCGTCTCTGATCAATGCATAAGCAACGTTGATGCCGAAGTTTAGTGAGGTAAGATATGAAATAGCGGTTGATTAACGAATTTTATCATCCTAGGATATTCACGACGTTAGTCGTCTATGAGTCTAGTAATTTCCACCATCACCGGAAGAAGAGTGTTTGGAATTTGTGACTATAATTGCATGTGATAAAATAATTGCGATTAAAAGTTCCATTTACAGTTATTATTGCTATAATGTTAGTAATAATGACTTTGTTTTTAACGCTATAACTGAAAAAAATTTACTACAAATTGGTGAACAACCAATAATTTCAAATATTAATAAAATAAAATATCAAAATACGATGATAAAAAGAAAATAAGTCTTATATGGTAAATGCAATCACAATTACAGTGAATATAACTATTTTTTTAAATACTTTATATTTTCTATTTTCGCAGCAACAATAATAGCAATAATTTGTAAGATTAAAACAACCATAATTTATAGTCATTTTCGATGCCAACTATAAATATATATGGCTATGAATAATGGTTAAATTATGATAATTGCAATCATTTTTTTCTCCAGTATATATGAATACTTAATCGGTTTTATGACCTTGTGACATACTTACACAAAATAGTCTTAACGAGGAATATATTATGCCAAAGGTGTAAATGATTAATTAGTTATTACAGCATTATGCTGTACACTGAGAGAAAAAATTGTAGTGGTGACAACTTTAAGGGGACAATCATACAAATTTTGTTAATATAATTATAATATATAGTTAAGTGAACTATATTATAATTATTACAACTAAGTTTATAGTTAAGAAATAAAAATAGTTGTAATTACTATATTATATAGTATACTACAACTATTTTTTATTAGTTCTCTTAACCATTAACTTAGTTGCAATAACTACAATATAGTTCACTTAACTATATATTATAATTATATTAACAAAATTTGTATGGTTGTCCCCTTATAGCAGCCACCACTATAATTTTTTCTCTCAGTGTATTAAAAAAATAGTCTGAACTAGAAAAATGTATTTGTGTCATCTTATTTGTATGAAGTTTGCATAAGGTAGTTGAAATTTCACTATTAATAATGGAAATTATTAAAGTGACTATATTTTTTAACATTTAGTACTAATTACTTTGTAAAACTAGTAAAAGTCACTTGAATTTCATAGTTGTCAAATTATAGTGGCCAGAACTATCTCGTTATTTCTTAGTGCCTAAAAGAAAAGATCAAAGCCATATCCGTGACTCGTTCGTAGCGAAAGGACCGAGGGATATTCATCGAATACGGAATCTGGATACATAATATTGGTTACATGACAATCACGCATGAGAGGTCGGAATTAACGCTCGTATTCGTAGCGCGTGGAGTTAACGACTGGCAACGATTCCACTGTTACTGTTAAAATTATCGCGCGCAGAATACCACTCGGTTATCCGTTCCGGTCGACGCAAACGCGGCGCATTAAGACGCGCCCGCGGTAAATCAACGGAGGGCGAAGACCTTTCCTCCCCACCCCGAATTTCCGCGCGCGCGTCAGAAACGCAGCAATTTTGCGAATGTCAGGAGTGAGAGATGTGCAAGGAGCGGTCGACGCGTGCGACGTATAAACAATATTCAGAACATTAAACAGCTAAATCCGCTATTACGCGACGCGTCGCGCCGGCGAAACGCCCGATAATTCACGCGCGCTAAACAGCGTATAAAGAATAACAAATTAATTTGTTATGCCCGCGACGCACGCGGGGCTCGCGAATTTGCCGGCGCGGACGCCTCCCGCTTCGCCACGATTTATATAAATTCCATAGGTCGTGTACAGTATAATGCAAATAATCGTAACATGTTATACACAGAGAGCGCTGGACGGAGGACAAGGAAAAAAAAACATGTCGATTTAGACGGCGGGATAAATATTGCAGCTGTGCAAATTCGAGTTCGATTTTTACTCCTTTACTTTTTGATGACCGATTCTATAGAATCGGCTGCACAATATGTAATAGAGTTTCACGCAGGCTGCCGCCTCATTTTTTTTCATTCGCTCCGCTTTTCCAATCCAATTTTTTATTAGCGTAAATTTCATGGCAGGTCACGTCCGATGGTACATACAATTGTAATTTTCCAATATCGCAAACCTTCGCGATTAACTTCTCAAAGTTGTGCAAAGAGAGAACAAAACTCGCTTGGAATTTATATAATTGATTATTGCCGATTATATTAGACCAAAGTTCAGTAGTCCTATTCTGTGAAGCTTAACGGCAAGATCTTCTCAAGATTCTTCGCAGATATTATATATGGCAAAAAAGCTGCGCAAAGATACTATAATGAACTGTCATTAAGAGTTACAGAATAGATCAGGATGATATTTCACATGTGAACTACTGAGAAAAACTTTTTGGTATTTGTGACTATAATTGCATGGTAAAATAGTTATGATTAAGAGCTCCATTTTTATAGTTATTATTGCTATAATGTTAATAACAAAAATCTTGCATTTATAATTCTACAAACTCTGACAAAATTAACTACAAATTATAGTAATTCAAATATTAATATAATAAAATATCAAGATATAGATGACAAAGATAAAATTAATATTTCCATATAATAAGTATAAATCATAATTAGAGTAAATTCAGTTATTATATCTTTTTAATATTTACTCACTTTACGTAGTAATCAATAATTATAATTTATATAGTTGAAACAATTATAAATATATAGTAGGCATCAAAAAGGACTACAACTTATAGTTAAATTATGCTATTTGCAACATTTTGTTCTCATTGTTAGTATAAGATAATTGTCCCAGTAATCAGACATGTAACGATATAGAACCAAAATTATTGAATTTTTGTAAATATTTACAACATAAAATAATTTAATTATATAATTAACTAAAACATAAAATATAAACTGTTATTAAGATATAAAAATTTTAAATTATTACAAAAATAATAAAAACTTGTAAAGCATTTGAATGAACCAATATCCGAACAATTTTAAACGCTCGTCTTTAATGTCCTAAATGCTTCTCCATATATAGATTATAAAATAAATACAAATTATATTATCTTAAATAGAACGAAAATACAGTTTTTAAAAAAAAATTAAGTCCATCATCAAAATATAAACTAAGTTCTAGTCGTTACATTTTAACATCAATTTTTATAATATTTAAAATAATCTACATTATAAATATGTAAGTATTTAAAGATTACAATTAAATTTTAATGTTATAAAAAAATACATTCAAGGTTGATAATAATTTTTCATGTGAGTGTCCCGATATAAAAATACGTGTTCGATTACTGGGACAGTTACAGTCAAAATATCTCGTATTCGCAGCAATCTCGTTCCAATTTCGACAGCTCTTCGCACTTTCACGTTTCTTAGAGACAACTATGACAGTCGATTGTAAAGGATCGCGCAAATTTACAATGACGACAATCGCCCACGTCTCGTGAACCACTTTTCCTTCCCGCGCCCCCTCCACCTGTTCCTCACGCTGCCGCTCAGGACTAACAGGAAAATAATACCCTGTTGATTGGCAATTTAGTCTGAGATTGCAAGAGCAAGAAGCTCCTCGGCGGCGAAAGAACGAATCAAGGTGGGGGTGACGTCGGGACGAGCGGGACGACCGCGATCAAACCTGCATCTTCCTTCGATTTTTCGCCAACTTACTGGCCATTGTCTCGAATAACTTCCTCTCTCCTTCTCTTTATTAGCTTTTTATGATATTACAATACTTTTTTCTTTCATTATTGTCAAATTTCTTGTCTAATACTTGTCCAATTAATTGAAAATGACTAATGATTTAGAAAGATTAGGCGTATATACACTGAGAGAAATCGTTTGGTAGAATAGTGATCAAATGAATTTTATATATAGTTACTGGTACCAAAAACTTACAATTATTATACTTATATTTAACAAAACTTTTTGTAATTTGTTGCATGAAAATAATTATTTGGTTAAGGCTACAAATTGTTTGGTCAAAACAACTATATATTTAGTAACTATCACTATAAAATTTATTTGATCACTATTCAACCAAACTTTGATTGATTTTACCAAACATTTCTCTCAGTGTAAATAGAATACCTGCAATAATACGAGTATTATAAAAAAAAATCGCCATGAATATGAATTAATAATAGGCTGCAATTTACGCCGTCACGTCGCGTCATCTTAAAAATCTACATTACTTCTGTAACTCAAATTCTGTCGAAATTGAAAAAAAAAATCCTTTGTACAAATTCGCACAAATGTTCCTAAAGAAAATATAATACAAATCCGTCTATTCCAGCCTCTAAATTTCCGTCTCGAAAGCTCTACAGGAATTTGAGAAGCCCATTCATATTCCCGTAAGAAACGTATCGGCTTTGCATGTCTTTTTTATCTGTGACAGTATTTCTATCTGCGCAAGAAACTGCGGCAGCATGGGGCGCGAGCCAGCGGCGCGGCGCAACCCCGAATGGTCTAGAGAAGTCAGTGCAGCGTGGTCTAGGGTCGGTTTTTCAACCAGCCGCCCTTATATACTAATTATCATCACCATGGAGCAGTCTCTTGATGCGAACGCCTGAACGCACACCTGAATCTCCCTCTGAAACGACTCCGGACGAGACGAGAAAGAGAGAGACAGCACGGAAGGAAGAGAGAGAGGGGAGAGTACGACAGGAAGGGCGATGACTTGCGCGTTTTGTGCAAAAACGCGCAGACGTCCGTCTTCGGAGACAACTCTCGGCTCGTTGCCCCGAGCGCGTTGTCCACCACCCTCTCGACTCCTCCGTCTCGCCCGACGACGACGACGACGACGACGACGACGACAACGATGAGGACGACGCCGCTTGGGGTTTGTCGTCCTTTGCCCCTTCGCTGCGCTCTTACCCTCGCTCGACCCTCTCGCGCCGAAGCGGGTTAAGAGGGCCAGCAGTCAAGGGCCGTGTCGTGCTAAAAGGCACGCTAAAGAGGATGCCACCGGATGCTAATTGTGAACGACTCGCTTTGTCCGCCGCAGACCATCAAAAGCGACCGAGGGATGATTCCTCGAGAGCAGTCGCGCGATTTGTCGCAAACTATTGTTACGGGGGACGCCGTTCGATCTCGACAGACCGTGTCCGCAGGTGTTGAAATTAGTGCTATTAATGAGACTTTGTACTTTGTGGAATCAATTATAAATGAGCTCGGAAAATATGAATCGATCCTTTTATACACGTATCAATCAGAAAAACTGATTATCTTTTCCACTATTAAAGCACTTGTAAAGCTTCTTTCACAATACAAAAGAGGGAAGTGTGTTTTTTTTGCATCTTGATATTAATACGGTCAATTTTTGATCTTGAAGATAGAAATGGCGCGTGAATAGAAAAAATATTAATTTATTATTACGGATATATGTACATATATATCAGAAACAAATATTAATTGCCTTTTTTAAAATAAATATCGCATAAAGTTTTTGAAATGGAATTTGAGGCACGGTGTGATCACATTTAGAGATGCGCTGAGGGACGCGAAGCAATATAAAGGGTGGGACGCGCGAGGGCCAAATGGCGCGTTCTAAATTACAGCCAATATTAAGATCTCGCGATTGCGCGAAATGGTATGCAAAGCAATTCCGGTGGTCGTACGTGCGTGTGTGTTATACGGTGTACGGTGTATGTGTGCAACCTCCGGTTTTTAACGTACACCGGCCCTCGAAGCTCCCATAAATTTCCAACGGAGTCTCGAAAGGGTCTGCCACGCGCCAGAAACGGAGAATTACGTTATTTCCCCCCGGCACGTTTCCTTATTACAATCCCGTTGCCCTAACCCAACGTCTTTCGCCGCTTTTCGCGGGGAAGCCACGGCCCTTATATAGCAACTGGAATCGCCAGTTGCTAATTTTTCTGACCGACGATCCGAGGGCTGGGAGGCTCTCGGTCGGGAATTTAAAATTAAGAATAAAATTCGAGAATTTGGAGTTTAAACAGACAAAAATTGAGAGTTCCGTATAAATTTTTTATATTCGCGTTATAGCATTTAAATAATACAAATGCTTTCAGAGAATCGTTGTATAACCAAATTGCGTTACTCTTCCACTCTTTTTCTCTCTCTCTCTCTCTTCGAAAGCAGAGCATTGTTGACGTAGAGCGTTAAACATGCATCGCGTATCGGAAGCGATGCACATCGCGTCGCTCGTTGCTCGTCGTCTCGTTCTTTCCGTCGCGGCGAAATCGCGGCGAGAAGTCGCCAGACAAAACCAGACGTCTGCGTATTGTTCGGCCGGTCGCATTCAATGGCGCGTGCACAATGCGCGTGCAGGAACGACGAAGAGTGCATCCGATGCATCCACAGTGCGGAACACTGGCCTCGCGTACGCAACGAGTTATGTTCTCTCTCTCTCTCTCTCTCTCTCCCTTCCTCTTTCTGTCTCCCTTTCTCGTTCGTTTCACTATCTATTCTCGAAGACTCGCCGCCAACACCCCAACTCATTTTCAACCCCTTCGTCTCCGCCCCCTTTGCGACCAAGAGGTTGCGAAACAGCGCGGGGCGCAGCTGTGCATCGCCGATAGAGATGCATCGGTTCCATTACAAGTTGTTAATGAGACAGATCTGCCTCTCGGCCTTCCGATGCCTCCTACCGGCCGCCATTGTCGTGCGCGCGGTCATTGTCTCTACCGCGGATAATAATATCTGGGCAACCCTCTCAAGAACCGAATGGAAAAAGAACCGTGAGAAAGAAAGAGGAGCGGGGCAGGTCCGTTTCCGGTAGCCGTCGAGATTGTTCTGCAGTAAAAGCGGGGGATCTTGTGTCTAATTACCGGCTAATCTGGAATCGCGAATGGAACAACTTTCGCGCGTGCGATTATAACCGTGAGGTGCGAATATCTTTTACGATCGAGACGGAAAACGGATGAGCTTTCTCCTGCAAATAATTAAGTCTCAAAACAATGTAGCAAACATGACACATCGGGACATCAGGTGTCAAAGATATAGTCTTTATATCGGGAAATTGCTTCGTTTTTTTTACATGAACGATCTATGGTGATTTTTACACTCTAGTTAAAAATCCTTGTTATTAACCATAAATTACATATTGTTAATTGTTCTATAATTAATATCTAAGGAACTAAACAGTACGTACATATATTATAATAGTTGTAATCAATATTTTGTGAAAAAAATAAAAAACCAAGAAAGTATTAAACAAAGGAGGGACTGTGGAAGGAACACATTAAGTTTATTATGATAGTATTTCTAAAAAATGAAGAAATCAGTTAAAACGCTCTTATATTGCGAGTTTTCGTTGGAATTGTATATTTAAAAGTTTGCAAGAATAGTCATTAGAAAAAAATATGAAATTTGTATCTTATTTATTTTATATCAATTTAAAATAAGGCAAAGTCACTGTATCCTTAAACAATTTTATATGATATTTGTTCTTGCAGAATTATTAAAAATGATTAACTTTTATATTTATATAATATAATGAGCAAATATAATAAAAATAAATTATCAATATAATTTTTCAAGACCAAATAACTTTATTTTATAGTAGTGACTTAGCATTATTCTAAATTACTACAAAATGAATATTATATTATATAAATTTCATTCTTTTTTTTATTAATAGCTTACAATACTTTTTAATTCAAACCTCATTCAAACTCATATTNAATACTTTTTAATTCAAACCTCATTCAAACTCATATTATTATTTCAAATTTATACAAATTTTTACTATACTTGATTAATTTTATAACGTAAATGATCGCTTCGGGTGTTTTCTCCCAGCTGGTTTCAACAAATCGGTACTATGAATATATGAATCATGAATATATGAATATATGAATCATAATTTTTTAATGTACAAATTGGGTCTCGAAATTTTCAAATGAAAATTAGGTATGGATTTTTGATCAGTAAAAAAATTTGCTGCAATGTGAGTTTTATTTTTTAGACGCTAAAGTATAAAAACCCCAGGTACAACTATTCTCGGATTGAAATGCCTTTCCATAAAATGTTTTGGAAATTTTATGACGTTTCTAGACTTTAAGACGTCATGATATATCTTTTGGATCTTAAAGTTTGTATCAATTTCTTTTTCGTAATTATACATTTATCAAAGACATTAATATGATATGTAATATCGATATCCAACAATTTTTAATGTTCGTAAAGTAGCAACGTCCGGAACGCAATACAATTTTTCTCGTTCGCCTTGTCCCACGCGGAAAAAAAGCGGTTTTCCTCGCACTTTCGGCGATGTAACAGTCGAAAGATAACCGAAAGGGATCGATCGGTATCGATACGGGTCGCGTATTTCCACGTCGATTCCGTTCTTTGTTATTTCGTGTCGACGCACGCGGGACCGGCCCTCCATATTTTTCTCCTCTTTTTTTCTCCTCCCGTTTCCCTCTCGCTCCCTCCTACGGCGCCGTATTTCATCGTTTCGCGGGCGTTGCGCCCGCTAAAACGGCCGGATTATAAGCGGCCGATAAACTCTTTTATTTTATTCGCGCTCGCCCCTTTCCCCACCCCTTTCTCCCGCCTGTT
>QKQZ01020028.1:0-14462 GCA_003595255.1 Solenopsis fugax
CGCTGCGCTGCGCTGCGTTGTGCGCATCGCATCGCATCGCATCGCGAGGGCCCGATTCGTGCGCGCGCGTGGGCGTATGTACGGCGCACAAGTATACGCGTGACCGACGGACAGGCATATCCGCGATCAAATGCACGAGATCGCTGATTAGCCGCCGCGGTGGAACTCGCGAGCGGATACGTATGTATTTCTGGCCGCGTAGCGACCGGACGTCTCGTCGTCCGAGATGGAATCGCGCTCGATCTGACGATTTTGCGAAGATTCCGGATGAGAAGATACCGTGAGAACAGAAATCGATCAACCCCCTTACGAATCAGTTCATTAATTAGTGGTAGATAGCTAGAACCGACCGTTAATTACGAATACAAGAACGTTTATTTGGTACCTCGTTAAGGATGGTATCTCGAAAAAAAAAAAAAATGTGTGATTCATCAGGGCGAGCGCGTTTAGGTCTGACATTCACAACCTCGGGAAAACGTAAGTCGCTCAATTAACATAGATTAGAACCATATCACAGTAGCACGGAATTGTAGGGGAGACCTGAGATGGCTCCACGCCAGAAATATGATACGTATCGTATATCTAAAAAGACACCGGCGGCGTTTCATTAAGCATATTTATACATATAGCACTCGTCGCACTTTAGTACAGAAAAATCTAACTGCGAGCTCAGCGTGTAACTCACGTCTACGGGCTGTAATCTGGCGTTGCACGATCGGGGTCGCACACGTGGCCTACTCTATGGAAAAGAGAGACGTAGAAATATAAGATAAACATATATACGACAGTGCGGAAGGGATATAACTAGAAGAGAAGGTGTGGAGCGAGTAAATTAAAGGTTTCATCACGTATTCACATTTTTTTGAAATCCGTCTCGTCAGAAGCCTTCAATTCTCGTGTGAGTGACGTCAAATGTACACAATTGTAGCTTTCGATATTGAATTCATAGTAGCTACCGTGCATAGAGGGGAAAAAAGGGTTTGCAGCCCTTCATATTGTCCGTCGCTCTTACATGCGTCTATCGCGTCCCTCACTAACGTACAATTTTTCTGTCCACCCACACGGAGCCGGTTAATTTTGCATATTAAATAACTTCGTAACTCTCTTGCCGCTCTTCAACATCGGACGAAATGACCGTTATTTCTCCCATGGTGGGCTTTCGGCATCCAGCGATACGCAAAGACGTTTTCTAAGCACGGTTCAAGAGCGATTCCACGTACCGGCGTCCATGTACATAGGGTAAGGTTGCCGCACCATTTTTGACAAAGGTTTATAACTAAGAAATTATGAGGAATATTTTTAATTTTCTTACGTCATAATAAAGTACAATATTTCTCCTTTCATATTTTTTTTCAGAATTTTATGTATTGTCAAATTTTTAAACGATAATTTTCAAGAAGCCTTCAAATAGTACGATTTAGGCAATCGGTCGCCTAAATTGCACCGTAGGTTAATATTATTTTTCTTGAGGTAAAGCGGTACTTTTTTTGCTATCTAACGCATTTTTGTTGCTGATTCTTTCTTCTTGAGCAAAAATGCGTTAGACAAGTATAATTTTATTAATATTGGAGATAAATACCGTAAACTAAATATAATATCCGTCAATGTCATTATTTCGATAACATTTCAATAATATTGCAATAACATTGCTACATTACGGCAATACTGTTACAATGTATGCTCTGTATAATTATTATATTTGATTTTATATATATAACCACGATCAAAGCAATAGTACGATTTAGGAAACTAAGACATGGCGATTTAGGAGACTAAAACATTTTGTAAAACTTTATTTATTTAATTTACAAATAAGAACACAAAGTTATTTGAACTTTGTTAATCTAATTTTAATAATATTGTAATCATTACAAATTATCAAAATTTAGATTATTTATTTCATCTTCTTTGCAATCAAGCTACGAAATGTATTGAAAAATAGCAGCGAAGTTACGATTTTTCTATAAATATTAATAACAAAATTTCTATTGTTCTTAACATGTTGAGTTCAATGAAGGATAATGATAATGTTATGTAGTTCCCAAATAATCCTACAAAGAATGTACAAGTGGTTGAATTTATACGCGAGGTGGTGCGATTTAGGAGCCGGTGCGATATCGGCAACCTTACCCTACGCACGTAGAACGTCGACGTCGATCGTCGGGCCGCGTGCGCCTTCGCGGCGCCTAAAACGCAAAGTCCCGCAATAAATTGTCGCCAAAGTATCAATAGCCCGATACCGCGCCGCTCTTAAGCGCCGGTTAATAGTCGCGCCGCGCGCAACCTCTTCGGCTCTCGTTCTCCCCCTCCGGGCCGGTAGACTTTGAATAACGATCCATGACGAATTCGGCGGACGGCCTCACACCTGAGCCGTCTTACCGGCTGGTATTCATCCGACAGCGGCGCTCCATTTACATGAGATGCAGCGAGGGGTGGAAGGGGGGTGGCGGCGTACCTCGGCGGAGGGAAGAGATGTAACCGGTCGCTAGAAAAGCGTGAAAATTTCGGAACTCCGGTGCAAACACCGTGGGTGGTCGTTACTCTTTCTCAACTGAGGAGAGACTCGGTCTCTCTCTTTCTCTCTGTCTTCTTTTCTTCTTCCTCTTTTATTCGGAGATACGTTTCACCTTCATTGTTTCACGGCGAGTTATGGTTTTCCACGGTGCCCGTTGAACGCGGTGAACCGCGCGCGCGCTCGCGTAGCGCAATTCATCACAACCGAGGGAGCCGAGGGAGAGGTAACGTTTTCGAGCTATCGATACCGTGGCTAAGGATTAAACCGATAACGATCACCGGTACGCTTCGGCTCCACGTGTCCGACGTAATTAATTGCGTCGACGTCTTTATAGTGATATGCGCGTATTCCTGGGCCGCGGCTATTTTTATGCCGATGGCGCTCGCCGGGCAATTTACCGTGATCTATCGACGCTGGAAGAGGCTAGATAGACATTCCTTTCCTTTCGTGCTATCTAATGTTGTAATTATTAATATTGTTCCGTGATTTATAATCGCGATTTTACAGAGATAAATAATTTTACAAATGCGCGCGAACTTAATTCTTTAATACACGGCGTACGTAATTTATTTAATTAATTGATGAAAAAGAAATTTGAAAAAATTTCGCGTGCCTCGTTGAAGTGTTGTCTGCCCTGCGAGTTTTGTATTTCTTACTCTACACGCCGCAATGCAGAATTTTCATTGTCATAAGCATATAGTAATGAAATATTTTGTAACGTGATTAAAATAAAAGTTATTAGTGGTCGTATAGCGCGCTTTCTATTTCACATTGTTATCTAGCTGTTTATGTCGTACTATACCAAGACAGCCAAATCTGTTCAGCAGAAGATCAAAAATATATTAAATAATTTTACAAGCCCTGCATTATGACGTCATGATGGAAAGGTGTGCTCAATTCCTGCTACATTTCTATTGTTATATTATAGGCAAGCAAATCCTAAAGCAGAAACTTAATTTGAAAAGGATATTTAACGGATAGGAATCTGCTCTACAGTTATGATCGCATTTGCTGACATTATACTACTACTTTGTTATTCGCTTAAATGACTTTTACGACAGATGACTTTTACGTTTTACAAGATAAATCACGTGACCACCAGGTGTGAAGATTGCTTAAAAAGTCAAGAGATGATGAAGGATAACTAGCATAACAAAAAATGTATTAATTTCGTTTTATTTGCATGTCATTTTTCTATGATGTCATTTTTCTGAAACCAATTTTTAAATAGCCTTTTCTTAAAATCGATCTTTGCTTCTTTTACCAAAAATCGAGATCTATTGTCACCACAATGACTCGACAGTTTAGTAGGGTAGACCAATAGCGGAATTCTGTAACTCTCAACGACAGTATCGATATCGTTAAAATTATCGTTTGCGCAGCTTTTTATTGTATCTAATATCTGCACGATAGTAAAATAATATCAATATCAGTTGTGAAGAGTTGCAGAATTTCGTTGCAGCACTAGTTGAGCATAAGGACAAGTTGCGAATATCTCATTAATCCTAGCATATTTCAGTTTCAAACACAGCTCTTAAATTGAATCAAAAAACTAATATCACAGAATTACATCGACGAATCAATTTAATATTACTGATGCTACCCAGATATTCAGAGAACCTTAAGGCCTCTTAAGGCCGACGCGTATGTGCAACAATTAATATTAGAACCAAGATCGCGATTTTGTATCTTTCTATTCATCTCTTAAGTCACCTATCCCAGGGATTTTGAATGAAACATAAAAATTCAAAAGCCCAGGTAAATGCCTTTGTGATAATTGAGATAATTTCACAGTCTTCATGTAAAGAGTATTACCGGTCCAGCCGGAGAGAATCCGTCATAATAGATCGCGATCGACACGTAAAATTGCACGTTAAGCGTGCCCGATCTCCCGCCATTCATTATACGCCGATCCGTGATCTAAGGCGGCTATCATCGATTTTGAAAATAATCCGTACGATCGAAACGACGGTGCGCGTCTCCTTCTTGGTCGAAGAGACCAGCCGCGACGTCGGGTCCGGTCGAATCGACGAGAAACAGTTTAACAAATAAAAACGTATAATTCCGCGATATACGCGTCGCTTTTAAGGCCGCGCCGTGTATCACGCCCATATCCGGTCTTCTGTTTCCGGTCGCGAAAAAGCATTCTACGGAGAGTCGCGGATAGCAACGAGAGATGGAGTGACGGGGGAGGGAAAGGGGAAGAGGGCGAGATGTATGGACGCGGCGGGAAAGAATAAAAAAAAAAGAAAAAGAAATGGAAACTAAATGCAAACACACATACGTGATAATGTTCGGCAACCAGCCGGCCCGGCAGATCTGCACCGGTAAATACACGCGGACACGCCCGTCGCAATTACACGAGTGCCTGCAAGTATAATGAGGCGTGCGTTTCATTGTGATTTATGCAACGGCTGGGTCCCCGTTTGTGTATGTCGAGGGGCCACCTATTTCTTCCTCTCTTTCTCTCTCTTTCTTAGCTCAACAGTAAATTCACGCGGAATTTAAGCACGATCAAAAACCAACCGTTCCGACTATCGGGGTATAGTCAGTCACTCTTCGATATATCAGTGAGAAAACTGTCCTCTTGAATTATTCTTTCAAAAAATAAACGGATATTTACAGCCATTCAGATTAGACAAAAATTCGATCATGATTCATTGGGAGTGAAACTGTCAAAATCCGAAAATCAGAATCCGGAAGTGAATGGATAATCTGTTCACAAAAGTGACGGACAGATATTTCTTTTCTGTTCATTTCCGGACATTTTGATGATTTTATTTTTAATGAACCGTGATCAATTTTCTGTTCGTTTTAAATGGTTGTAAATACCGGTTTGTTACTTTTTGACAGAATAATCTGATTGTTATTTTTGGGAATTGCCATTTTTCTCATTGTCAGTAATATAAAGAACTTGGGTTTGGTTCGTACCCTATTGTCATTCTTTGTTTTATTCAGATTCCATATAGAAATGTTGGTAAAAGATTCGGATAAGGGTCCGATTTGGCCTGAATATAAATCTGGCACGTAACAAAATGTTCACAAGATCCTTATATGGAAAGAAAAAAAAATTTTTTAATCAGATTTCCGTTGCTTTTTACTTTAAGTAATCAAATATAAATTTCGTTATAAAATAAAATTTAAATAAAATGTTATTATGCCCTACAAATAAAAACTTATTGAATACTTATTTTTGTACAATTTAATTAATGAGATTTAATTAATTATTTTTCTTATATGTGATGTCATTCATAAATCCTTTTCTGATCCTTATAAGTTGACCCTAATAAATAAGTATTTATGAAGTTAAAACTTCCTTATTAAATCCTGATAAAGGCCTCATTAAATAAAAATAAGGAAATCTTTCTTGTGGCATCTCTTATATAAGTAATGATCGGGACCTCATCAGAAACTGAAAAAATCTTTCTTATGGCATCCCTAATAAATAATGCTCGAAATCTTGCGTTACATAAGACCATCCTTAATAAATTTCGACACGAGATTGGAACAGAGAACCGCAATCTTTTACCCTGTGTATGTGTGTGATCTCTGATAAATCTATGAATTTAAAGAGATCACAGGAGTGGCTTCTTTGGAAGCGATTATTGTCAACTCTCAATTGCAGTTAAATGTAAGTAATTTAATTATTAAGCAACATATCCAACGCACAATGCTCGATCGTTTCGCAAGAGCTCAAAGAAAATAACATGTAATGTACCTCTCGGATATATCCACGTGCACCATAATTAGATGTAAATTCGCCGCCCACTTGTCTTGATTGATTCGCAAATGTCGTGTAATGGGGCGTTAGGAAGGTCAATTTGTTGGTCGCGCGTTAAATATGCAATCTCGGGGATCATCATTGGTTCTCGAACGAGGAGGTTTCGCATTACCAGCGCGTGGCAATCGTCGCGACGCGGAGAGAGATATTAACCCTGAAGGATTGTAAATATCAATGCGTAATAAATTGCGCTGAATAGGCGAGATTATAGGCGGCCGGCCGGTGATTTAGCGATGATTTTTGCACTCGGCCGCGTAATACTCTGTCATTAATACTTTTTCTCCCTCCGTCCGCCGTTCATGCGCATCGAAATAATAATATTTTTCGTGCACTTGGTCGCGAAATTGCACGCGATTAATATGACGCGGCGGATCTCCTCCATATGGTGTATCTATACTATAGTCGGTATCTCCCAGAATATCAACGTCCTCGCAAAAAACGCGTACCGCAAAAACGCAAGCGTAATGGAAATTGTATATTACTCAGTACTTTGACGTTTCGCTTGTACCGCAATTTCTTGCGCGCGTTTACGAATGTCGACGACCATTAGAGCTGTACGCTCGGCTCAACTATAACGTCTCATTCTGCGTAAAAATGCTGTAATGGCAGAAGATGCGCGTCGCGAGTGTCTATCACCTTGCGAACAACTGAATGAATTTGGAAAATTACACGGAGATCTTCCATACATATTAAATCCTTGTCAGATTAAGTGACCATTGATTGAGGTGTCCCCCATTTCAGAAATATAAGCAATAATGTAAATAATAGTTATACGAGCGTGACGTGTCCATCGAATGGCCTAACGTTAAGACGGACACATAATAGACGTAAAATGATGAATTGATAGTAGACAGCGCGTTCATAAATCCGCGGTTCTTATCTTACATCGCGTCGTTAATTCTGCATCGACAAATACAGGCGCAACAATCATTCCGTGTGTATCTTAAGCGATAAATTGATCGACCTAAACAACTCGTCAAAATGCTGACGCATGACCCGCCCGACATGACAGGCGTCATGGACCTTGCGTGTCCTGTTCAGCCGGTTTAATACTATTCAGTTACATGTATTATTCAATCAGCCAATAAGAAGGAAAACACGCGATTTATGCGATCCGCGGGTGAGAGCGCTGGGATCTCAGTTTGGGTGGACAGATCGCGCATGAATCATCTTCGTTCCCCGATTATGGGTAAGGACATCTTTGAACGGTTAGTATAAAAAAGTTAACAAAATTAATTTTTTCAAATGAATTGAAATAAATAAATAGAAATTGGTCGGATTACCCCTATGATTGGATCTTGAAGATTAATTAAATTGAATTAACTTAATTTTTCGCTTAAAAATTAACTAAAATATTGGTAGTCACAAAACGTAAATTTTTTGAAGAGGATTATAAGTCATGATTATGAGTCATTTTTACAACAGCTGATTAAACTGTGCCGTATGCGCATTTATCCAACTGGTTTCTTAACATGACATTATGAAATTTTTAGCCATTTGGCGTTGGGTAGTAACGCAAGAATTGATAAGAATATGACGAATTATATGGTTTGTTGGACATAACTGAAGTTTTTGTATAGCATGCAAAAAGGAAGTTGAAAGCGATAACTCGCTCGTCCACAGAAAATATCGCGGTCATATCCACCTATCAACATGCAGACTCGGTGTCAGTTGGGAGTCCGATCGTGAATAGCGCCGCCGTAATAACGAGCTCTTTACATTCCAGATTACACGTGTGGCTTGAAATGGCGAGCGGCTTACAAGCGCTACAAAGCAATAAAAGTCGATTTGCCTGCTATATACCTAGGCAGTGATATATCGCTATTTAACGCCTGCGTAAACCAGAAAACGCACCTGACAATCCCCAATTTTATTAATCTCTATCTTTTTTTGTTTCTTTTTTCTTTCTTCTTTTCTCTCTTTTCGAAGCGCTCAACGAATCGTCGAGTAATGATCGAAGCTTTTGAGAGATAAAATTTATAAGAAATAATATTTAAACAGGCAGCAAATAACAGTAACATGTCGCTCACGATAGATTTAAAACGTATCTTCACTTGTGTTCGACACTGTCGAAATGTCACTGACACTAGAATCGATTGTTCTCGAAGTGCTCGGATGCTGACTAGGTTCGCCGAAAATCATGCCTTTTTTCCTGCAAGCCCCCGCGCTGCAATCCATTAGAGCACTCTCGCATTTTTTTAGATCGCACTTAAATCCCAATGCTCGTTTCGGCTTAAGGCCAGCATACAGGGACCTCGCTCTCGCTACGGTGCGTCCCACCGTCTTCTTAAAAAACGGCAAAGCGCTCTGTTGGAAATTACCTATTGAGAGTCTTCAGCTCGTGCAAAAATATTTCGACGACGGAGGGAAAAAACACACACAAAAAAAACCTGCAACTTCCTCGACGTTTCTTTCATTTTTGTTTTCAGATGGTCGAACAGCGGCATCTCTCCCGCGGGCTTTGTCTCGGGCTCCTTTTGACGATAGGGTGATTCACGCAACGTTTGCGGTTTGCAGTCTGACGTTTGAAGTCTGAAATATATGTAAAATGTATAATTGACATTAGTACGGGCCGATACGGCCTACTCGCTTTCGAGCAAAATGTGTGAAGATGGCTTCTATGTAGAAAAATATTCATTATCTCTGAATATATACACGCAAGAATATCTATGGCATGTCCATGTTATTTCTCTCAATATTACAATATTTATCAATATGATGGCACGTTCAACAAATATTGAAGATACATTCAATTAATATTATGTGTGAAATTAACTTCGATTAATCTGAAGTTTTAATTCAATTAATTCTTTTTATTTATCAACTCCCTTAATAATAACATTTAATAAAAACAATTAAACAGTTAAACAAAGATTAAAATTCTTAGCAAAGTAGATTATTAAACAAACATCAAATGTACCCATTTGAACTAATTTTTTTATATTCCGCGCATAATCTTGAGCATTCGCTTTTAGAGGATGATGATTTAATTCTTTCTGTAGACTTGCATGATTCTAATCGTTGCACTCTCTTGTCAACTATTGATGTATTTTCATCCATTTTCAAGTATACTTCGAACGATTCAAAAGTCAAAGTGTAAGCAGATCCATTAACAGATGTCGATTTTTCATCTTTCTTTTCCATTTCACAAAAATTTCAAGATGTTTCTCGACAATTCTATTTATAATCTTCCCTCAATTTTTTCGACGGAACTTCTTTCAACTGACCGAATTTTTTGCTCCATCGCATTCTTTTTTAGAGCTTACGATCGTTTCGATCTATTATTGATCAGCCAGAAATGTTTAATAAATATTATCGTATTTTATCATATTATTGAAATTATATATAATTAAGAAATTGTGATCGTAAATTTCAATTTTACGTTAGATATTTTATATATGTGTGTATTTAAAATATTATATAAGATACTTGAGCCGAATAAGACTGGATAAATTAATTTTTTTTTCGAGCTCTACCTCTGAGAATCTTGAAATACAGTATTTTAATATTCTCATAAATAGAGTTTTTAAAAAATAAAATAAATTAAGCGGACTTTATTCAACCAAAGTACCTGATATTTTTTATCTAACTCATACATCTAGCTGAAGTACACGGAACGGAAGTCGAAAGCGGAGATCTCATTATCGCACATTCGCGAAGAATCACAATGGTCGTTGAGCCCATTTTTAATTCATCATCAATACTAAAGGCTGGACTTCTCGCTATTATAAGGACTTTCTTCATTTCGTTTGTCTAAATTCGCATGTAAATTCAGAACACAAATTTGTTTCTCTTTCTGCATTTATTCACCGCTTAAGTTTATAAAATTTATAATGAATAATTGATCATTGTATGGATAAATGATAACCTAATCCAACCTGCTTATCATTATGCGAAGATCGCGTGCATACATTTCGGAATCTTTTCGTGAGATTCCTACAAAAGTTAACAATTCTGTGATATACGGTCGAAATTATGGAATATTTTTACTATAATTAAGCAACTCTCTATAAACGTAGACAAGAAGTCAATAAACTAAAATTTGAAAGTTGAAGGCTGTGAAACTCGATAAGTACAATCGATATATTTTGTAACGTCCGATCCAGAAACATCTGGACATCTCTGATCCAGAAATATCTGGACATCTCTCATCCAGAAAGTTATTCTATAAAAATTGTACTTTTTATATTTAAATGATATTAATACAAAATATAGGTATAATTAACAACAACAAGTAAAAAGATTTATCTATATATTTCTTCGAAAATATATACTAAACATTAATCTCTCTTATTCCTTGAAATTTTTGTCGGAAATTTATTTTGAATACAACGAACGCTTCTTTCAATGATCGTTTTTGTTCTTGGTTTATGATTCGACACATTTCTAGATGGAATCTCCTAAAAAAGATAATTGAAAGAATTAATAGAGATAGTAAAAAATAAGATTTACAAATAAGTTTGATATACTGTGTTTAAGTCCACATTCGATTCAAAATCGCTTGTGTGCTTTTTGCTTCCGGTATTTTCATTGCTAAATGTCTCTTGAGGCTTTAATGAATCTTCAAACGTCGTCTGAGTGTTCTGACCGTATCGTATTTCTCTCGGTGGCACAACTGCAAATCATATGTTAATGACTTAACTCTACAACATTACCAACAAATATTGAGTCTATTCTCTTATTGATTTTGTATGTAATATAAAAATATAAACATAATAAAGTAATATATATATAATGATTCTATGTTTTACTGTTTGATCTATCATTCTTCTCTTTATCTTCATACTGTATATTATCACGAGTTTCTTTAAATTTTTGTGATCTCTCTGGTGTTTTCGCTCTCTGATGTTCATCGCTTCCATCTTCTTGTACTTCCTTCCAAAACTCGGAAGCAACAATATTTTGTTCACTCGTGACAGCTTTTTTAACGTATCTTTTAACGCTCTGAGTCGGATCGTAGTTACTGGTACTAAAAACAAATTATCTTTTCTAAAATATTTTTTCAATGGATTCTATATGCATATTTCAAATTCCATTTAAAACAATGCAAGAGTAATTAATATATGGTACAGCAATCTAATTAATAGCATCAAAATATAGTTATATAATTCAAAAGACAAATTCAACAAGAGAAGCCTATTTACGGTCATAGCTGGGTCTTAGTGCTTTTATATTTTATTTGTGTGAGTTTATAAACCTATTCAAATTCAACGAGACTGCGCGCCGAATTACTTTAGGTGTTTATGACCGAAAAAGTAATTCGGCGCGCAATCTCGTTGAAATATTCGACCGATGATGTATAAATACAAATTCAACAAGAAAAACCTATTTATGGTCGTGCTGAGTCTTAGTGTTTTTATATTTTATCTGTGTGAGTTTATAAACATATTCAAATTCAACGAGACTGCGCGCCAAATTACTTTTTCGGTAATAAACACCTAAAGTCCCAGCTACGACCGTAAATAGGCTTCTCTTGTTGAATTTGTACACTGAGAAAAAAAATTTGTTGACTTAAAAAAATAGTTCATTCAACTAAATGCGGCGGTCACGGGCTGTCAAGCAAACATTTGTTAATTCAAAGAAATGTCATTTCGAGAAACTACAGATATTCATTCGAATTACTACCGTGTATTTGACTCAAATAAATTAACATTTGAACTAAGTAATTCATATGCAACTAAACGTATTTAGTTCAGTTAACAGTTTTTTTTTCTCAGTGTATTTATACATCATCGGTCGAATATTTCAGTCGTTTAAATCGTTATAATTCAAAAGAATTATACAATTTTAAAGGCAGAGAGACCTTGTAACTTCAATTAACGCTGATTTCATATCGAGACTGTAATATGGAATTGTGTAAGAGTTCGTGTATTCATCCGTATATTCTTGTTGGCGATTCATGTACTGCTCGGTTTCCTTCGATTCACTAGTCAACCCTTTCGAAGAAGTTCCGAATCTAGAGTCAGCAACATTTTTTTCTTTCGACGTTGACGTCACAAAACGACGTGGGGCCTACCGAAAAATATAAATTATTTGCAGGTTTATGCTTTCTATCATAAAATCAGAATTCTTCATTATCGGTAAAGTTCTTTGTTACATGTATTTATGTTTCCAAAGTTTTATTGTTGGTTTTTGTTCAAAAAATACAATCCCAAAAAGAAAGTAAAATGTCGACTTTTCTTTACGTTTTATTTTATTACATTTATAACATGAAAAGAAATTACCTCATCGGTATCTTCTTCAAGTAGCATTAAAGTTACTGATGATCCGTCCAAAACCCCATGGAGATGCGGCATCTTTTGTTGACAACAGTCGACCGAACGTCCCTTGAGAATTTTCCACCAAGAATTTTCGTCCTCTAAGAATATCTTTATTCTTTCCACTTCACGCAAACAGGTCATTATCGCATGTTGAGCATCCTTGAGATCATTAATTTTGGCCAACGGCGACGATTCCGGCAAATTTTCCTGTTGTGTCTTATTCTAAAATTCAATAAAGATACCACATATAAGGTACAATCCGAAGCATCCATTCTCATTTTTCTTCAATTGTAATATGTTGTAATATATGTGTTAATAAATAAATAAATTAATTACCGTCGCGTCATGATACTTTGGTCTGTCAAGATCCTGAACGTTTCTCTTCAGTTCTTGAATTTTGTTTACGGCATGATCAACATTGTAAAAACGTGAATTAAATTCGTATTTCAAATCCGTACCGACTTTCGCATTACATCTCCTTGACTCACAGTACTCTCTTCGTCTCGTGACAGGCGATTTATAACGGCTTTCCAAAGTGCGTGGATTGAAAGCAGCTGGCGGAGTAAGGTGAGTGCAAATTCTGCACGGAGGTTCCTGAAAAGGCAAAATATTATATTCGAAAGGATATACATTGTCAGACATATCCTCCCGATGTAACGTATATCCACATTTCCCTTGTAATTAAAAAAATTTTTTAAGTTATTTAACGTCCACAGAAATTCAATAATTACGTAATTGTGGTATAATTTAATATACATGTAAAATTATCTAAAAATTTGAAATAGGTTACTTGCCATTTAGATAAAAAAGTTGTTACTTTTTATATTCCAGTAATAATCGTAAGCCATGTCGTATTCAGACATATTCTTGAGCTACAGAACATATTCAACTTTGCATATTCTATTGTTATTCTGTCGGAAATATTTATTTTTTACATTCTTTCGAAATTTCAAATATATACATATATGTATGTAATGTATAAGGTTAAAAAACTAGACGTGAAGTGGGATTACATTGTTTCTATAAAAGGATGAAACGTCAAGTGGTTATTGTAAAGACTGTTTCAAAATTAATTGCTAGCGCTGAAAATCTATAATGCATGTAACGTAAATTATAAATTTTTAGCACTAACAATGAATATTGGAACACAGCCAAAATAAAGAATTAGGCTAGTGACACATAAAAAAAACTTAAGTAACTTATTTGATATAAATTTGATAGACATTTATTACTGTCATTATACATTGAGAAAAAAAGTTATTGACGATTAAATTTTTCAACTTGATTGAAATTTTTCAGTTCAAATATTTAACTTAAATACATAAATATTTGAAGAAATTTAATTAAGTTGAAAAATTTATTTAGTCAAATTAACAACTTTTTTTAAAATAACAACTTTCTTATCTAAATGGCGTATTTCATATTTTTAGATAATTTTACATGTACATTAAATTATATATTAAATTATACAATTACGTAATTATTGGATTTCTGTAGACATAAAATATCTTAAAAAAACTTTTAATTACTAGAGAAATGTGCTTATATTGTAATGTTATATCGGGAGGATATATCTGACAATGTATATCCTTTCGAATGTAATATTTTACTTTATCAGGAACTTCCTGCAGAATTTACACTCACCTTACTCCGCCAGCTGCTTTTAAATTAATATTATCTCTTCTTTTTACTATCGCTCGAATAACAACGCTAAGCTCATATTAACAATTATCTACTTTTGATTTTTTCTTAGTGTAATAGATGCTATGTTATTCATAATATGAAGAGCATTTACATTATATTAATTATATTAATTATAAAATTGGAGATATTCGACCGTTAATGTGATACATACAAATTGAAATAAGAACGCCTTGTACGGTCAAGCTGGATCTTAGTGCTTTTT
>QKQZ01020032.1:6478-21223 GCA_003595255.1 Solenopsis fugax
GGGGGGGAAAGGGATCGTAGTCGTAGTGCGTCGGTGACAACATTTTTAACTGTTCGACAGTAATATGTATACTTTCTGATAAATCCTTTCATCAGAAATCCTTTTATCAGATATGTTTCTTTACACATTAGATTGGAATCACTTATAAATATAAATAAGGGCTTAATCACGCGTATTATCTAAATAATACAACGATAATAATAATAAAATAAGAAGTAACTGATATAGTCATCGTGTTAAATTTCTCGTATCGGACTCGTGAGTTTGATATGAACGTTCGAACCGTTAATCTGCAACCACTGCAAGAAACGACGTCGATAATCCTGGCTCGAGGCAAGAACTAGGTAAACATTTTTAATGAATTCCCTGCACGATTAGACGCCCGCTTCATCATCGAGATCACTCGATGCTCCCTCGACGAGTCGAGATACAAAACACGTTTTATATTAGCAGCTGACTTGCCGGCTCGACTCGTAACACGAACGCGCATCGACCGCGCTTTCCAACGTATCCGACTACGGCCGGAGATTGCGAGAGTTCTCTCGTATCGTGAGGAACCAGCGCATAAATTAACGGTCCCCTTTCGTGATATTTCGTACTGGCATTTTTTTCATTCCTTGACCTTTCAATTTCTCCGGCGGTGACGTAATGCCGCCACGTGCGGACGTGCGTGTACGCGCCTAAACAAAAATAATCGTGATGCGAGCCCGGACTGATGTAAGAAGACGGAATCGACATTTTATCCGCAGTAATATACACGAAAACTCGCTGTTAATTAATATGATACTTTGACTGTTACGACAACACATAAATCGTACCACAATAAATTCTACCTGTGTTTCCTTGAAAACAATAACATTTAAACAAAGCCTCTTATTTATCGTTATATTCATATGTAAATGCAAATTGAATGAAAACTGAGTCGTTATTCGCTACAACTCTCAGGCAAATACTAACGTTATTTATATTAATGTACAATCATTACAATACATAACATGACAGTTAAAATGTTAAATGTTCTACAATTGAGGCAAGATATTCCGTCTATCAGTCACGTATTCCTGCAATTACCAGATTTTTTTTTCCGAACAACAGTTTATACTGATGTCACAATTGAGATCATCAATTAATCCAATGTACAGAATGGCGCCAACGCAATATGTTCTACGAAGTATTTCTCTTGTAATTTCTCTTGTAATTGTAATTACGTTTGATTTCGACAATTGATTGTCCACTTGCGCGAAACGCATACTACTATATTTGATAGATGGTTTAATTGTATCGAGTCGCTTTGATCTTTTTGAAGCGTAGTTTAATTTTGCCTGACACGGAAAAAAAAATAAAATTCAACAATTTTGTATTCGGAGCTAAAATCCTTTAAAAATATAATAATGTTCTTAAGAAAACATAATTTTTTTTTAATTAATTCTTTGCACATTATTTAAGTAAAATGGCAGAATAAAAAAAAAGATTAATTCGATAAAATAAATAATATATTTATAAAAATTTATTTTTTTGAAAACGGTTATCCGAAAAATTATCTGTAATTAAATTGAAGAATTAAAATTTTTTATTTGATCGTTAGAACATGATCAACAAGAATAAGTTCTCTTGCATCTCAATAAATTCTTATAAATATAACTTCTGAGGTCTTTGTAATTTTTTTCGATTATGCAGTTTTGCCGTGACCGTGTCAGTGAACAGTAGAATGCAGTGACACTAAAATTAATATCTAACTAATAACATTATTTAATTGTCGGAAGAAGTAGATTAAAATTCTCACGTGAACGAAATGAATTAAAATCGCTCGGGACCGCCTTCCATCCTTGATCGCCTTTTACGTCATAACAGTGTAATGAGCGTACGACCTGATAATCTTAGCCAATTATAAATGCACTAACAGTTGACCTAGCCGTATACTCAATAATCGATACAGGTTATTGCACCAGTTTGAAAACAACTTTATTCTGATCTACGATATCATACTCGACGAATGGTTTTACATTTGTCGTCAGCCAAAAACGAGATAACACTACTTTATTGCACATACTGCGTGTACCAAGTACATACGCATAATTAAAAGATATCTTAAGTACTAAGGATTAGAATAGTAAATCATAACAAATAATGGAGTGTTCCTCAATGAACAAATCATTACAATTACAAGGACGTTTTCCATCACGCATGCATCGCGCAACATTTTCGAAGTAGGTCAGTATCGATTATATAGGATGCCGGCGCAAAAGCGAGTGTTATAAAATGTCACACAAGAATTAGGACAACAACAAAACGCTATGTAGCCCATTCTCTGTTGGACGCTACGTTCATCCGGATAATTCTTTTGTGTTCGAGCTGAAGTTGACATGCGCACTCAAATAATGAAGACTGAACGTCGATTCGCTCAATCAAAATTAAATATGTGAACGAGTATGCCTATAATTTTCTAAGAGATATATTTTGATAATATTTAAATAAAAAATTTAAATTAATAAAATATCTAAAAATAGAGATAATATATTAACAAAATAAAAAATAAATGCGATAATGTAATTTTCCAAAAATAAATGATTCATATTTCTCTACTATATATAAACTTGAATTTTTTTACATATCTGAATATGCGAAAATTATTCCGCATATCATTCCGCATAACAGTCGCGTAACTCCGGCGCATAATCGTAAAAAGAAGACTGAGCCGTCAATCTAATTCTCGAGAGTGGCAAGTTGCATTAAATTATCTTTCGCTCACTTATCCTCGAGTTTTCTGCGCAAGTGCGATAGGAAGAGTGAGAAAGGCTGAGGATTCTAAAATCGTTAGGGTAAACCGCCAAGTTCCTTCCCCTATCAGACAAATTAAAGAACGTTCGACTGGCGCGAACCCTTTTCGATCACGAGAGCGTGGTGAGACACCCCCCAACTCGAAAGAACGGAGAAAGTGAAGAGGGAAAAAAATATCGGCGACGCGAGGAGGGTTTCAACCCCTCTATTGAGGTTACACAGCTCGCTACTTATCGCGTGTGTGTTTAAAGAAGTGTACAGCCGAAACGTGCATACGAGTTATCGCGCTTCGTCGGCTGCTTCGTCAGACAGTACTTTGAAGCCTGTTAGAATCTCTAATTCATTAAAGACGCGATTAGGCAAAGTAATGCTCAAAAGTACATCGATAAAAAGCGAACGTGCATTAAATTATCTTGTCAAATATGAATCTTACTTTAACAAAGCCCCTAAATTCGGCTTTCGAATTCTTGAAATTTGCAAAATTTTAAGAAAAAGCATAAAAATTTTTAATGCTTCTTCTCCTTAATTTTTTATTCAAAACTTTCTGGATCCTAGACATTGTATTTCTGCTTTGTTAATGGAATATCTAATTCTGGTCATACATGGAATTTTCTCTTCAAAATCATAGTAGTGAGACAATATGGACTTGAAAGAATTTTACTATATTTTTAATAAAATCTAAAATATAAAATTTTAATAAAATTTGGTTGAATTTTAATAGATTACCATAATTTTTAGAATAAATTCTAAAAGAAAATTCTCTTCGTGTATGTAGTCAATTACATTACATCTCTTATACATTCTTTGTGATGTGTCTTAACCATATGTTAGCCACATGTGTCGCGTGTGTTTTTAAACCAAGTCCCAACTTAAATTATCACGATTATCTTCTTACGTACTGAACGAAAGAGTTTGATAATAATAATAATTAAACTTTGGTAAAATAATTTCAATTAAATGTTTGATTAAAATAATAAAATATTTAATAATATTTAGTAATTATATTAATAGCAATCTCCCAAACATATACAATAATAATAGTAATCAATCGGTCTAAACAATTATCAAACGATTATTGAATATTTGATTATATTAACCGAACGTTTAATTAAAATTATTTCATCAAAGCGTAGAAACTATCATCTCGATTATTACCACCAAACTCATTTTTCAGTGTATTTTCTGAAATAAAATCGTTAATTCTGGTTAACAGATTTATATGTAAATCAAATTTAGGATTTAACGAAATAAGAGCTCATCTGTTTCATCAAGGCCAAAATACTTTAATAATTATATTAATAATTATTTTAATACGATCTCTCTCCATAGTGAAAGATTTCCCTCTCACTCTTTCTCTCTCTTCCTGCTGTTGTTAGTAACGAATTTCATCTTCGTTGTTATTAACGAATAGCATTTTACGAGATATTATTAAAGTGGGTCAATCACGGCCACTTCCGACGTTGAGTTTAGTATTTAAGTACTTGTCAAGGGCAGGATGCCAAATTTCTGCGGAAGCTCTTGTCAACTTGAAATGAATACTCGCTGCAGGATAGAGTGGCAATTAATTTAACACACTTTCTAGAGGCTGTCACTTTAAATAAATGTAATTTTTAAATCGCACGCTTGAAACGACTCAGGAAAGAAACAACGTGTCGTAACAATTTCTGTAAAAATATTTTCTGATTAATTCCGTGATTTGAATTATTTTCACATATTTTAAGCATTAAAAAAAATGGTATTTCTCCATTGCCATTTATTATCTTCATATATCATTAATAATTCCAGCGTCAATTTTTTTTCTAGAAGCAATAATGTTGCGTCCAACATTACGTTATCTTTTTTCTGGAATACAATATTAACTGCTTTTTTAAATTTCACATTTCTAAAAGAAACGCGTTAGAAGCAATTTGTCGTAATTGCAGTTGTTAGCCTATCATAATAAATCGCTTTCAAACTCGTGTGTGCCAGCTGATGAACTTGATGACTCGATGATTTGCAGCGATTTCAAGTTAAAACGCGTCGAAGCAAAATTTCACGGCGATGCACAGGCGCGCGTCATGGACCGTCCAGCTAGCGTAAAGTGTGAAGCCGTCTCGCATTCCTGCTCCAACGCGGCAGCGTTGCAGCAACGTTACCGGCGCGAAAACGTTTATTTTCATAGTCTACCTTTGCAGCAGTTCCGGAAGGGACGCGACATGGTGTACATGTGTGCGCGCTGCCAGTAATTTCGCAACGCAGTCTCATCCGGCGAGGAATCGACGAATGGAAAATAACGTGTTCCGCGTATGCACGCATACGTACAGTAGTTTCGGTCGTAAAAAACGGCACGGTGCGATGGACTTGCTGATCGATTGCTGCACGAGAGATTATTAAAAGTCGTTACGGTTGCCGCGCGCTTCGGTATCACCTGAATTTTTTATCCGATTACGCCGCAAATAATACAGATATCGTTTTAATAATAACCTTGTTGAGGCGTGAGATACTCCTGACATATCGCTGTATAGATCGCGGTTTTTACGTAGGAATATCAATTTTATCATACGTTTTCTCGAAATATATCAACGATCACTTAAAAAGAGCTTGAAATATTCTGTTTTGTTCTCAATTATGTATTCCTTAATTTTTATCATCCTGTTGGTACAGTTGTATATTTTATTTAATGTATTCTATATTTTTAGATGGCTTGTTCTAAGATAAATCAATTCATTTCTCTAACTTTAGCAGTTGTGTTAAATTATAGATGTACGATCGTGTCCTAACTGTCCTTAATAATTTACTCAAATACTTGAGGCACTTGTGCCCGCGGTATTTCACAGAAGAGGGATAATACATCACTGTAAGAAACGCACGTGCCTCTGTCGCGACGTGACGTTATTACAAGTACCATCTTATTACGTGCAATCAGATGTAACTCGCACGTCAAGTTGATTGGCAATGTAGTCGTCCCTTAAAAGCGCATCACGGAAACGACAGCCCGACTGCCGCCGTTGAGCACGAGGAATCGTCGGACGTATGTACAAGTCTAAAACCCCCTCGCGTAATGCGTCGCGATTGACCCAGATTCGTGATCGCTGCAGCACCACCTTCGTGTCTTTTTGTCTGCGCAGGCGGACAGACACGGTTTCAAATCCAAGCGGCAAACAGGCTGTGTCGTTTTCTAATCCGATTAGTTCGATCCTCCGCAATGAGTTCTCCGTAGTTCTCCCTCAACTTCAATGAAAAATTCTCTAGCACGCGAGAATCTTAGACTCTAAATTTGAGGACGTATTTTAGTTTAGAATGTGAAAAAGTTTGCCTATTTTTGAGAATTTTCTTTTAAGGAAAACACTGCTGCAGGTACTTTTCTACGCTTTTACACATCTACTTGTACATGTTTAGTAAATATCTACAAATTTTGGTATGGTTAAATGTTTATTGGTCTTTATGTTACGTAAATTTAAAAATAAACACATTTTTCAAGTCTGTTAACACGATTTCTCAGAAACAGCTGGAGCGATTGACTTTAACGTTTGCATACGTAAAATACATGTCTGTTTATCGGATAAACTGGTATCTATTATAATAAAAGAGATTATTTTTTTCACAAATGTTAAATTCAATAGAGTCTAATAGATTTAAAATTTGATATATTGTTTTTTTTTAAATCGCGTTATTTTAATAAATTGCAATATTTTTTATTTATCCTAGTTCATGAATCAGCGATCAACATTAATGACAAACAAATATGTTTTAAACAAAAATTTAAGTCGACAGCTTCAATAGTTTTTGAGAAATCGGTCGACTCTAAAAATGTGTTCGTTTCTAAAAACTTAGGTAACATAAAAACTAAGAATTAGCCATATGAAAATTTGCAGATATTTATTAAATATGTGCAAAACAATATAAATAAAAGTATAAAAGAATATGTTCAGCAGTTTTATTTAAAAAAAATTCTCAAAAGTAGGCCACTTTTTCGCGCTCTAGAACACACAAACAAAAGACATAAAGAAAGGAAGAGCTAGAAGAGCGTATCTCATCTAATTACCTACAGTACAATTTAAGAAAAGACCTTTGTTCTCCGTTGCTCGAAACATTTGATACTCCGGAATGTTTAGATTCGCGAATTTTGATACCACTTGTATAATCGCCTTACGGACGATGAGATATTCGCGATAAACCGCAGCCTTGATTTACATGGGGAATAGGGCACGCAATCTCGCGGCCACCAATCTTTTAGCTGTACCAGTCGTTGCGCCTCGGTCAATTAATCAATTCGCTATCTAACAACATGACTCAGCTGCGAACGTAACTCGACGGAAGCGTATTTTTATCCACGACGGAGAAATATACGCGCGTTCGATCGCGGGGTCTCCCTTCGAGATTGGTTTAGCCGTGGCCTCGAGACATTGTTCAAGGTTCGTTGGCGAAGGTCCACGGTGAAATTATGACGTAATCCCAGAGTCCAGAACGTGTACGTAGAGATAGCAGCTAAATGCTACCGGACAGCGTAAGTTAATGGAATCTTCGCATGTAATAGGTACGACGAACTGCCGTCGTTGAAAACTGCGCGAAATCTCGTTAAGCGTCGCTGCATATGCACAACCGGTTATATTGTTTATCATTCTATAAGCTAGGCTCAATGCCACGTCTCAGCGATGTAGTTGCGCACAAAATTCTGGATCTCAAGCAACTAGTTCGTTTTATTAGTATTATCTTCATTTTTCTTTATAATTATTGTATAAGATGTATACATGTCTTTGTTGTAAAAATGATAAATAAAAAAGTTATTATTTTTAAAAGAAAATGTTGCTATTTTATCCTACGTTATTACCTTTCTAGTCATAGATACCTTTCACCCATAGATATACAATCGTACTGTTTCAGATGCCCCGCCCTGTATGCGATAGCGTCAGATACTACGTTCTGATCACTACGTTTTAATTATATTTCCACGTGCAACGATCTAATCCACGGATTGATTTCTGAGATTCGACGTGAAGCGAGAAATGATGATACGTTTGTTGAAACTGCAGAGTCAGCGACGTTCATAGCGTATGACATCACGACATTAGGCGGAATGAAATAACTCGTCACCGAGTTACGCGCGCGGTGGATACATCGCTCGTCACGAGCGACACATTTTTAGAGAATAAAGCAACGACTGTTTCAGCAGAGGAGTACCCTCTAATTAGTGTAAGAGCCTCGACTTGATTTTTATTACAGCACAGCGCGACTAATATATATGTGCTTGAAAATATCACAAGTTTCTCTTTTTTTTTTATTGGCTACCTAGCTCCACCCACGTCGATGAGAGAGAGAAAAATATGCGGATACATGTATTTGTTATTGAAGAACGGCTACTATAGTGACTTACGTATATATTACGTTCAGCGTGATACAGGACCGCAACCTTGAACGCGGTTAATTGCAACAAAAATTCGAAATTTTACATAGTGTATATGATCATTGATAGATGTAGGATGAAGACTGCGATGTGAGAAATCTTTATTTTCTATCATCCCCCAGATATATTCCACAACCGCTAGCCTTCCTCTACTTAAGCAACAAACTTTGTTCTTTGAACAAAGATATTCAAAGATGCAGAGATGAGATAAAGTAGATGCTCTACGAAAGAGATGAGTCAAGGTAAATTTTTCACTTAGAGGTTGGCATAAGAAATTAGCAAAGACATGAATTAAAAATGAAATCGCTTACTGACCCGCAGTCTATTTTCGATTTATGTCACAACTGGTTTCTCATGTCATCCTCAGGTAAGAAGCTTACCTTGTTCAAATTCTCATCGACTTGCTCTCAACTTTTTCTTTTAGACCGAAACAAAGTGCTTGAACGTGACCTCGTATTTCGAACTATTAAGACACCTAATGCTTCCGTACTGTACTACTTTTGTACTTAACGATGTAGTAACAAATATGAGTGGTCTGGAAGAGGCTGCAATTAACGCAGCAGTCTGACATTCTCTATCTGACCTTCTCTACCTTTCTGTCCCCTATGCGACGTGGGATTTTTTTCTCTATCCTGGAGAGGAGCGTTCAGGATCTACGGCACCGTGAACACGGGCACGTGTATCCTCTACCTAGTAGTGCGCTGCTACCTTCACAGCAGCCTACGTTCTGGAGTAACCATGACCTTTGTGTCGCAACAATCGGCCGGCTACTTCGTCTTAATGATCGTTTTGCATGCTAACGCGGTCGACGCGACGTAACGATCTGCGACAAAGGCGGTCGCACTGTTGATGCTTTCTCAAATGTCCGGCAAATAGAGCTTCGTAAGAACCGCGTGTTCTATGAATGGGATCTTGGCATCGCCTTGTCCAGTTCAAGTCACGAAACACTCGGCAAAAAATACATTTCGTGTCGTAGATTTATTAGTATTACATAGTTATTGCGACTTGTTCATTGCAACATGACAAGATGATCAGACACATCCGTAAACACTTCGGATTTTCGACGAAAAATAATGTTACAAGCAAAACAAAAGACATAAAAATTTTCCTTCATGCAGAAAGTTTTTTTTCAAAGAAACTAACGTAGCGCGTGAGAAGAGAGTGTCAAATGGGAGAGTACAGCTGTACTGAACCCTCCTCTCGCACTTTACCCACGCAATCGAAACTGCGAGCAGACATGCGGCGAAACGGTTGAATACGAGCCCGTATATGCTATTAGATGCCATGTATATACGAAGCCTATTATTTGCGATAATGCCACCCACTTCCCTCGTCTCGTGGCCAAAATAATACATATGTTCGTGACGAACTAATGCGCACACCATGCAGTACTTTGATACTTCGAGTATTACGTGATACAGCAAATTTTTAAAACATGATTATGTAAACAAATAAGTGTCAAATATTGTAGAGACGTAAATATTCCATCAATTAAATATTTAAAAAATTTTCAGATAAACGTGAATTTAGAAACGTTTAGTCTAAAGGTAACAAGAACTTTATCATAAAATAGTGCAATATCTTGAAACCGAAGCAGTCTTTTGTATTTAATGTGCTTGAGTAATATTGAGAATTTGACTCTCTATATCTTTAAAACTAGTATCTCTAAACCTATACTCAATTCTTTCTGAAATTCATGTCTCATCACTGCATTGTTTGGCATACAATTCGGTTCGAATTTCTAGGTTGCAAAATGGGCGAACTTCGCCCTCAGTTTTTCCTTCTTCTACTTACGTCGTAGATTAATTTTTTGTAAAATTAAAAAAAAGAGACACATCAAATCAAGGCTCGTTCAAATCACACACCGGTTTCTAAGGGTACCAGACATATCGCTCTCGGGTGCTTCCCATCAACAAAAAGCTCATCAATCTTACCTGTTTTCCGGCGCGTGGCAGCGTCTCCACGTTGGTACCGCCAACCACGGGGGCCTTTTCCGGTTCGCCGTTCTGCTGGCTGACGTTTATGTTGGCGTTAACATTGGCGTTAACGTTATTGGCGTTGTCGGTGACATTCGTGTTCATGTTCGCTCCCGTGGTAACGTCGCCGGCGCCGCCACCGCCACCGCGCTTTCCTTCCTCGCCCGTCATTCTTCGGTCGCTCTGTCGTTTCACCCTCTCGTTGTCTCACACCCTCTCTTCACCCTCGCCGCCGCCGCCGCCACCGCCACCGTTGCTCTGCCGTCGTCGTCCTCACCGCCCCCGTTCCGCTTATACTTCCGCTCGTTAATTCCCAACCTTGGTCTACGGCTCGGAATCTCCCGATATCTGTGCGGACCGATCGAGAACCGAGATCAGAGAAGGATCGAGGCGCGACCGTGACAAATGGCGCTTAGTCCGATAACGCGTTATTTATTTCAGCCCCTCGACGTGGGGTTTCCGTTTTTCTTCCCCCCCTAGACGCGGAATCTAGGCTATTAATAGACGAAACCTGGCTTTTATTAGCGGAAATGGTACATGGGAAGCTCGAGTTCGCAATGTTGCGAATTAAAATGGATCACGATGTAGTTGAAGGGCAGACACTTTAAATGACGTGTTTAAAGTTGACCTGAAATTACTGTGGACTCGCTTCATCGCGATTAGGAGCGCGAATCTCTTGTTAAAAATTAATTCCCTGTGGGCGATAAAATAAAATGCCGAGCACGCGACGGTACGGAGTTCCATCGGGCCGAATTACTTCGGTTGTTCTTCGAGGAACGCTATTTTTAGTCTCCACGAAACGATACGGGTGGTATAACCGTACATGACGAAACGGTTCACAAGCACATTGTGAGCACCATCCTCCCGCTATTCGCCGAGGAAGAGGAAGAGGCACAAACGGGCCTCGCCCGAAGTGCAATCTTACCGCTAACATCACCAAACAACGCGAAGATCCGAAATTACAGTCTGTTTCCCACAAGTGTTTGCGTATACACCATACCTGCGTGAGAAGGTTCATGAAAATTTAAAAATATGTACCACTTTAAAGTATATTCAATGACCTATGTTGTTGCCTGATATGTTGCTTCAGTCACTATTGTTATTCTGAATAATGTTGTTCCGAATAACTTATTCATTATAGCCTGATGTCTGGGCACGTTTTACGATCTGGAACCTCGAAAATGGCAAATGACAGTCACTCGAAAACTTTTATGGGCGTTTATGAAGAGGAAGCTTTAGGGAAAATGTACATGTAATCCGAAGCAGTTGTGCTGTCAAAATCCGGCAAATATGGAAGTCGCTTTTCTCAGCTGCTTTGGAAAATTAGACAAAAGCATGATTATAATGGTTATCAGCAACAGTAGAAATTTGGACGACATATTAATATAGTTTTATAAGCTCAGAAAAAAACCGGAGCTTTTCAATTTTTCTGCAAATTTTCTTGGTTCCTTTCCCAAGGGAAGCAAAATTTGTTGGAAAAATTCACCTACAAGTTGAACTTTTCCAATAAATTTTTGGAATAATTCACCTACAATCGAGAAAATTTTAGAATTATATACATTAAGCAATGACGAAGTAAGAATTGAATGTACTTTAAAACGATATTCTCACAAATCTTCTTGCGAATGTGGTTGTATACACGCTGAGAAAAAAATGTTGTTGAATTAACAGCATCAATCTAATTGAAAATATCTTGTTAATTCAATAGTAAGAGTATTAATGAAACAAATATTAAAAGTAAAGACAATAACATAGATGAATAAAGTATAGATGAACCAACTGCTTATATTCGATGCTCAATTGAATTAAACTGCTTTTTAATTACACTATTACAGCCTTTCTTTTTTCAGTGCACTCATGTGGAACAGACTGTACACCTCAACGATGCAGAGCGTCATCTTTCAGACTCGATTCTTGGAACGTACGTTGTTGTTTGAGATGAACCTTCACCTCCGGAACACCGCACGTCACAATTCTCTTTTTCTTGCAAAGAAGCCGCGTCCCAGACAAAACAATCACCTAACATAACAACCGTAAAGGCAAGGGTCGAACTTTTCGAGCTTTGGGCGGGAACGCGCTGGATACCTTCGGTCAGGATTGCAGGCTCTCTTCGAGGAGGGCCAAAGGACGAGTGGAAATCCGGCTCCGTCGCGTCTACTACTCGCGAGACGATGTCTACCTCGGGTCGAGGTAACGGAGCAACGACAGTAGCTGCGGCGGAGTAGGAATCCTCGCGAGAGGAAACGCAACGCGAGCACGGTAAGCCCGCGTCGACGGTCGACGGTAGAACCACCGGGAAAATCGATTCGAGCGTGTCCGTTCGAGCACTGCGCGTCCCTCCGTGGCGCGGCGATAAAAGCGGCCGCGTCGTCGTTCCGGCTCGTTCCCGACGTTTACGGCTTGAACACCCGGGGGAACCGGATTTCGAGAGACGCGGACTTTCCGAAAATCAAAATAGCGCACATTTTTCTGTTTCCTTTTCCCCTTTCCGTCTGCACGTCGGCTCATAATCGCGCCACCCGCCGCGTCGTTCGTATGCTCGGTGCGCATTCGGTATGGTCCACTCCAAACGATCGCCCATATGTTTTAATATAAGGTCTGATCACTTTTATATTCACGTCTTCTCCGCGCTTAAATAACAATTTAAAAGTGGGAGAGATGGCTCGAGAAAGAGAGAGGTGGATCAATATTGTAATAATAATTGTAATATATGTATTAATACACTGAGAAAAAATTACTTTTTACTAAATATTTATTTGAATACGTGCAATAAAATATTTACTTACGGTACATAAATATTTACTCAATAAAAAATGATAGTTAAATTACATTAATGATTCTTGTACTAAATAAATATTTATTTATATTTAGTAAAAATTTCATTGTATTCAAACAAATGTTTATTAAAATTTTGTAATTTTTTTCTCTCAGTATATATATTCTTTTAATTAATACAATAGATAAATAGAGAGTATGTATATTCTTTTAATTATAATAATAGATTAATATATTATCTACATTAATGTAGAATACTAAAATTATTCAAGCGCTGAGAAAAATATTTGTAAAAAATTAAAATAGTCCGAAATGTAAAATAAACATTGGATTGATTCAATTATTTATAGTTGCACAAAAAAAGTATTATTCATTCATGTCAACCATTAACATTTTAAAATGAAAAATTAACTAAACCAACTCAATATTTTGAACGTATCTAATTAAATATTTTATTAGGTTGTTACATAAGTCCATTTGGTTTTTTTAATGAAATATACAAATGTATGTTAATGAAAAAAAAGATAAAAAAATCGAACGAACTTATATAACAACCCAGTAGTTTTTCAACATATTTTTTTCCAGCGAGAATATTAAAGATATCTCTAAGATATTGCAGAAATAAGAGAATTAACATATGAATACGATTGTATGTCATGTTATTCCAATTCGGAGCACCTCTGTAGCTCTGTAACTTTTAACGATAGTATCGGTACCGTTACAGTATCGTCGTGCAGTTTATTTTTATCTGTGCAACGACAATATAACGATGCTCCGATTACTGTCGTTAAGAGTCACAGAATCCCTGCTGGTGATCCCAATAATTTAATCGTAGTAACGAAAATTTCAAACGGAAAATCAAAGTGATCGAACTGAAAAGCCATGAGAGGCGATTTGTCACGTTTACAGTTACAGTACCAGAAATGTGTGGCGTCGACAGAAAATTGATTGAATTGTCGTCAAAAGTGAACGCACCACCCTGGGAATGCGATATTTGCGATACCGCGGAATAAAATTCCGTAATGGCAAACGTTTATGGATGATGCTCCGGGTCGGCGATCGGATCGAACCGGATTGTGCGAGGCGCGATTGGTCGCGTCTCAGTGGGAAACGGGAAAACCTCAAGAACGTGCAAAACGTCCCGCAATTATTAAATACCGGACTTCTACTGACGTTTCTACGCACACGCACACGCACAGGCACGTACACGTACACGTACACGTAAATACATACATACAAGTATAAAATGCACTATTTTTTATGTACATCCGCAAGTAAATATATCAATGTATAGATATTTGTATGTATATAATATACTAGCGTCGACGGCGTCGCGGGAGTCTGGTTCCTCGGCGCGGTACATTTCGCGTGCGATCGATCTCTCGAACCTTTTTTCCCGCACTTCGGCCGAGTTTGCCGCGGTTCGATGACGCGCGGCGCCTCGAATCCGCACGATTATCGAGCGATTACGTTCGAACGCTACCCTAACGCGCGAGCGGTCGTAAAAAGGGAGCAGCAGACAAAGAGCAAGAGCGAGAGAGAGAAAGATAGACGAAAAGGAAGGAGGAAGAGAGAAAGAGAAAGAGAGAGAGCACTAACCGGAGGGGTTCACATACGCAGGGTTGCGCACGCGACGGATACCTTGAAGTCCACTCAAGTCCGTCAAGCAGTATTCGCGGTATTCAACGGGACACTTTTCCCATCGAACGCTACCTTCTCCACTTGTCAAATCACACGCCGCGCCGTCATCTTCTTCGCCGTGCCGCTTCACCCCTTTCGCGGGTTTCGCTTACTCCTTTTCACATCGACCGGTCGCCGCGGACCGCGCGCGCA
>QKQZ01020036.1:0-11168 GCA_003595255.1 Solenopsis fugax
TTATATATATATTTAACTTGTGTAAAATAATTTATATATTTTATTTTAATAATTTATAATATTTTACCGTGCAAATTATGTAAATTTCCTTGCCTCTCTCTTTCTCTCGGAGCGAAACCCCTAACACTTGAGAACTCGCGAATAACTTGCTCGTAATTATTATTTAAGACACGTGCGTCGTATCAAAAGACAATTTCACCAAGCACGTTAATTTAACTATGCGAAGTGAGACGCGCGCACGCATCTCGATGTGTGGGGCACACAGTTGCTATAGGGTACATGCCATCGAATTAGGCACCGACGCGAAGCGTAATTCGCTTAGTTTCCCTTTCGAAGCGACTCGTCGGTTTCGGCTACGCCGAAAACCGCGTTATTATCTTGCCTCACAAAGGGCACCGATCGTAACTTGGAGTAACCGTATCCTCGCGTGTGCGCGTGTTGCGCTCGCACCGCACACGTACGAAGAGCTTTTAGCAACAAAGAGCAATCTGTGATCGTTATTGACTGCCTGCGTGAATGTGCGCTTTGAAATTTCCCCTCCTGCCTGCCGACGCGCGACGAACTGCAAATGCTGCACGTGTTGCAGGCCGCTACATGTTTCATTGTTTTTGAAATACGAACTCAATTGATAACATTGAAAAATCTCGGTGCAATAAAACATATCCCGTTCTCCGTACTATCAGCTTAATTTACGCGATACAATGATAATAGGACTCCTCTTTACGGCCTTTTATTACTTTTTCTCTCTCTCTTTGGTATCTGCTATTTTTATCCGTCTTTCTGTAAAGTTGGCAGTGCCACGCTACCATGAGCCATCTAATTCCACTTGCAAATGACTATCGCCAACAAAGTTTGTCCGTGGTTTCGTGTGTACCTCTCGCGACCCCGATATCGATCTTGTTCCACGGCTATACCTCCGGAGAGCCTTGGGAAACCACCGTCGGAAATAACATCTTCGTGCCTCTCGGGAACGCCACTCGATGTCGCAAACAATGACTTTCTAACTCGCCCAGGATGGTGCGGGATGCGTGCACGGTCCCTGCGTAGCTGCCAATACCTCCGGGGCAAAGTTAGCTGCACGACCCTCGGCCCTCCGTAGATGGACAATGGACCCCTTTCCCTCGGTCATTATGAAGTGAACTCACCTCCAACGACGGCTAAATCTAATCCGACATTCGTACTGTAGGACCGTCCAGAGCGAAGGGTTAGATCAAGTTAGAGCGATTGCCAGAACTAAGGGAGATATGATGTTGCCTAAATTAGATCGTAAAATTGGAGGCTCTCAGAGATGACGAAATATTTAGGATTTCTTATTTAAAATTTTAGAGACCTGTGTGTATGTGTGTGCAGTCTATTTCGCAAAGTATTGAAAATTATTTTAAATTGACGTTCAAGGATCATGAATGCGATAAAAATAAACGATAAATTTTTATTCTGTTATTATCGTGAATGAGAGAGAGAGAGAGAGAGAGAGAGAAAGAGAAAGCAGGAACTTTGCACATTAATTTACAAAATCCATCTTCTACATAATTAATTAAGTTGTCAACGTGTCGATACTCGAGACCGATTATGCATCGAGTTTAATTAAGAAAATGTTCTTTCCCTGTCCGTACAAGGGCTCGTCAGGCTTGCTTGATCGAACGAGTATCACGATACCTTTCATTAATTCACGAGGAAGGCAGAGAGGAAAGTCAAGATGAGGTAAGATTTCGGTCGATCGTGCGTGGAACAGGTGCACGTATACAGGAAACACACTTGGTGGTTCGATAAGAACCCGCAATAACCCGCGCGCAACATAATCCTGATTGGCAGAGTGCTTGTAACGCGACACCGTCACCACCATCGGGGTTCCATGAGTTTGCCTCGAATGAGTCGTTTTTTTTTTTTCCCCTCGATACGCGGGCCTTTGCGATATATATGTTCGCCTTTCTCGCGGCGCGCGGCTCCGTTCGGCGAGTAGGTATATATACGGGCCTTCGATCCCAGCGGAGAGCCAAATTTCATTACATTTGCCCTGCCGACGCGATAGTATCGAATTAACGCTACGGTGCTCGCCCGTTTGCCGGCGGCAAACCGATTCACGGCAATTAGGGTGATTCGCCCATGGAGATGGGAAAGACGATCTCATCGGGTTTCACGATTGTGCACCGCACGTGCTGTCCGACCGATTTGTATTTCATAGGTGTAACGACACAAACGTTAATTAGCATCGAACCCGCAGGTGATCGGGATATTCGAGTGGATTGCGGTGGCGGGAGAGGCCGAGGGAGTTGGCAGTTATCGGGAAACTGGGGAAAAGGGTGGAGATTGCATCATGCGGGAATCGTGCATAATGACTGAGAACGGAAAGCAGAAAATTCTACGCACGACGGGGCGTGTTTTGCACAGCGCGCGGCGTTAAGTAATTAACGTCGCTGTCGTAAATAATGCACTATTTGCACGTATACGCGCCGCGCCGTATACACCCGCGCGACAAACGAGAGACGCGGTCTCGCGGCCATAAATAACGAAATTCAACATATTACAATACGTATGGCGTGCGCGCCGGCATAAATTTATATTTGATTCGTTCGCTCTCGTATGCACCTGCGCTCGCGCAATCTGTTGCATCGGTGCAGCCTCGACGGAAACGTACTTTTGGGCCCTAGTGTACCGGCCGACCGGCCGTCCGCCCGCGGCCTTGGTAGCCGCATTAATTACAACCCACTACTTCGTATTGAGATTAATGACATCGGTTTTGTATTTTATGTGGGGATGGGTTTATTGGCGATGCGCGCGGCCTCCCCCGTTAGAGACGGCCGCGCGTAAATGCGGCCGGCGCTAATTGGTACAGACGATCTCTCGCAACGACGGCAACGAGCCGTGCGCCTCGTATTTCTCTTACCGCAGACAAAAGGACCAGACGGACGAAAATTCGACCGAGTCCCGCTAAAATATTGTATGGCTGCCAAGATAACGCGGCCCGCGCGCGTCTCACTAACCGCGATTCCTCGCTTCATTTGCCGCTCTATTCGAGTCATCGATTATGCATCGAGCGCGACCCAGAAACCGCGCGCAGATTGCCCGATACAAATCTTATCAAATGAGTTTTATTCGTTTAAAGAACGGGATATCGCGACCCAAGTCAATCGCGTGAGGAATTCATAAGCGAGAAGGAGCGACGAGTACAGCCGTCGTGCGCGATTGGAAGATAAACGATATTAAAATTATAAATTCCGGCGGCTCTCAGATGCGCGAGCCGAGATACGAGACCGGAGTGGACGAGTTTTTAATTCGTAGTTTCCGTTTACTCGTCGCACGTTGTGCGAACTTCCACGCCACGGAGAAACGCGAATAGTAATTTCATCTTTCCGGACGGTCTATAAATTAATTTTATCGGACGCGAAGCTGTTTACGTTTCGACAGTTTAATTGCGTCACGTGGCACGTAAATTACGAATAAAATGTGACAGGAAAGGAGGGAGGGAAAGGATCAATCTATTTGAGTATAGAGAGATTATCGTACGCCTTTCCCCTCGTAATATTCGCGGCCGGATCAAAAAGCGAGGCATAATTTTTCATTTACCAAGTCAGCAAACGCTAACAGAGTCTCCGACGATAAATTTTGCCAGAGCTTTTCTTCGGGTAATCCCATTGCTACTGGTTAAGCCCGGGGAAAACTTCACGAGAGAGCGGTCTCTTCACGCGAATTAAGACGAATCTGTCTTCACCGGTCACCTCCGTCGCGCGCCTGCTTCCCGATACGTTCGTCCAGTGAGAACGATCTCGAGCTTAAAGCTGCGAGCCAGAGTCAGCGCTCATCCGCGGTACCGAGAGGTCTGCTTTACAGCGAATTCGTCCAATTGCTCGCAATTACTGGCAAACTTGTCCGAATACTCCACGCTTGTTTGGCGGAATAACAGTCTTTAATGGTTCGTACTTTTCTGGCTCATACGCTAAAAATGACCATGAAACTATCTGTGTGCTTACATCCACAATTTAATTGCACGAATTAGAAAATAAAATAAAATCCTCGACTTATAAGATTTTCTTTGGTAGTAAATTTTAAATCAAACTAAAAATTTTATTCCGCTGTTGATTAATTCTATTTTTTATTTCCTCTCTCTTTCTTTTTTTTTTGTAAATACGAGGCGAAACGAAAAGCGCTTTCGCCCCTCGTAATATTTTTTCATCAAACTCCATTTCGCCGGGCAAGCATTTTACGCGCGTCACACACATGTGCAGCCGCACACATCCGCACGCGGCCGCACGCACACGGGCGCGTTTCGCGTAATACGTGCTCTTCAGCGTCTCATAGCTTCTCTGCCAATTATATGCTCTGCTCTTGACTCTATGGCGTGCCTCGTAATAAACGGCCGGCCATGTTACATTATAGGAGCCCGGGCGCCCGGCATTCCGTGATATTGTGCAAGGCGGGCAACGGCGGGCGAGGGCGGAGGCTGCGAGCTCGCCTTGTCGTCGAGGGGAAAAGGGATGACCCTGGATGTGGTCGACATTAATGGCTACGTTCGCCCCCGTGGCATAAACGCGACCGTCACGTATCGTCACAATGCCGCATCGCGCCGACTCGCTGTGTATGCATCGCAGAGTACCCTGCCGCACGTTGCGCCAGTTTATTATGTATGCGGGGCATCATCAGCACCACTACTTACGATATTACAACGATTCACGTTATATGTGTAACTGGGCGCGACGAGGTTCCTATTGTTTCAACTTTTAACGATGTGAGTTCGCACAATTAACCGCGCGTGCTGGGGACGCGCAAACTCGGTCTCAGTTACCCTGACAATCGAGATGCTACGTACACCGCTGAGCACAACGTAACTCGTTATTGTAACAGGACAGTTTAACAAAAGTTTAAGCGATCGTACTGCGAATTCTGATTTTGCAATCTGATAATTCCTTCCAGATACATTTCATTAATAATTCTTGGCGGAGAAATCAAGCGTTAGAGAGTCTCTGTGAAGTTAACACCTCATTTGTCTGTATCGCAAGTTTTTATGCAAATTCTATTTGCACCCACAATAGTTCTAGAGTTCCTGATAGTTTGTAGCAATAGTTCCGTCGAAATAACAATGATAATTTGAAAATACTATATGCCAACTTCCCGTGGCACCTCAAGTTTCGAAAAAAATTGATTTTTACTATGGAATTCTATAGTTCTCGAAGAGTTCTAGAGTTCTCAATAGGTTACATTAACAGTTCCGACCTATATATATATTTAAACAATTTTTAAACCCGCGCGCTGGCACCGCACTATAAGAGTAAAGTACCATCTTATTGCGAGATCTGGACGAGTTCTAGGCATTTTTCAATAGTTTCGCAATAGTTCTAAAACTTTCTATAGGTTTCTTCAAGAGTTCTGGCCTTTAAACATTTTTTAATAATTTTTAAACCTGCGCCTCTGGCACCACAGATACTCTTGTAATGCGATGCCAGAGCGAAGGTTTAAAAGTTATTAAAAAATGTTTAAAGGAACTCTTGACGAAACCTATAGAAAGTTTTAGAACTATTGCGGAACTAATGTAACCTATTGGGAACTCTAGAACTCTTCGAGAACTATAGAATTTCATCGTAAAAATCACTTTTTTAGTAACTTGAGATGCGGGCAATAAAATAAAAAAAAATTTTTTTTAATGTTTAATGACCAGAACTATAGTTTATACCTATTGGGAACTCTAGACTTCTTCGAGAATTATAAAATTCCATAATAAAAATCAATTTTTTCGAAACTTGAGGTGCCACGGAAAGTTGGCACCTCATATTTTCAAATTATCATTTTTATTGTTATTTCGACGGAACTATTGCTGCAAACTATCAGGAACTCTAGAACTCTTGTGGGTGCAAATAGAACTTGTATAAAAACTTGCGGTGCAGAAAAATGAGGTGCTAACTTCACATAGATCGTTAGAGAAGAATTTTTAAATCGTATCTCTTCAATATTTTTACTTAATATGAGCAACATTTAGTGACAAAAATATGAAATAAATATACATAAAAATTTAACAGGTTACATCCAATTGTATATGTGCTAATAATACTTGAAAAAATTAAATAAACTAATATTAATTTTTGATCAATTTAAGCGAGCAGTTATATGTTGCAAAAAGGCTTGTAGTAATTTAATTTGTTATTGATGAAAGGTTAAACGCTGTTGTATTTTTTAATAGGTATCTGAAAGAGGCTAAAATTTCCAACGTTTATTTGCATACACAAATCAATATATCAAACGGGAAATATAATAAGAAATAATTTAAGTGGTACGCATTCGGCGATTCTCTCCTACAGATTCTGCGTGCGATTCATTGCGACACGAGGCTATTGGCACAACGTTGCATAATTGAACATTGTTGAGAAGACATTGTGCAGAAGGATATGACAACTTTTGGGAGGGACAAATAAATTGGAACAAATTACACGCTCTCGAGGCCCGTCTGATTGCTTTACAAACCGGACAAGCCGCCGACATTCGTGGCACCGACAGTTGTAGATTTATATGTGCATTCATATGAATACCATATATCTGCATGTCAGGTCGTCATTGGCAACAGCGGATCGTACGCAGCTTGCTATAGGAGGCAAATCAATTATCGTGTCGCGCGCACAGTTTCTTCATCGATTAACCGACCGTCGAGACGCAATCACCCCTTTATAAATTAGTCAGATTTACATTTTTATTTAAACATAAAGCGTGTGCGAATACGAGACGATCATTATGCACCCTCTACGGCGAAAAACGGTGTATTAATTTATGTAATTATAATCGTTTCCATCGATAGAGTGCTTCGCGTTAATTACGGCCCGAGGAAAGATAACGATCGCGCCCACGGGAAAAAAATGTCCAATAATCATGCGAATAATCGTGTTCCGTCGCGGCGACGCGCAGCGGTATCGCATATTTCCCGGACGGGGGGATGCCGCTATATTAAATTACGCTAATGGCGCACCGTATTATTCCCACACACCGTGCACCGGTTCGATCCGCGTTGCTACATGCCACCGGATGAAATTCCCCGCGTTCGTCACAGTCTGATTCCTCGGATAAAATCCGCGTGGCACCGCGTCAGACGTCGCTGTCCGGCGAAAATGAAAAAAAAAGGGTCCACCAACGTACATAGGCGGGCATTACACGGGCTCGGCTGCGCTCGGAAAACCGCAGGCACGGAGCAGGCTGCCAAAATTATTATTATTATCCACTTTTATATGAGCAAATATCACGGGAATATAACAGAAGAAACGTGCGAAATGATGTTCAACGAGTCGCAAAATAACGTACAAATTCCGCGATGAATAATAATTCCGGGCATTCTCCATTAACGTCTTCCCTAAAATCTATGAATATGAAAACGCTTCTAACGAATGTGCATCTCGTTAAAAATTAAGCTCAAGAGATATCGATCGGTAAAGCGCTTAAGAGCTCATAAGGGAGGCTTTATGAGGCGGAAACTTGAGAAGGAGGATGCGTCATCAGCGAGAGATCGTTGATTACAACTTTATCATTTTTTTTATGATTGCCATGTTGCTTGATGTATGTACGCTCGCGTTACGCTCGTTGCGTGACTAATTACAGGGCTAAGAGCTTTCGAAAATGCGGCGATGCCGTTTCAGATTCGGCCGGCTCGTGTTCCGTTCGTTCACCCCTGCTGGACGGACTTTCTCCTCTTTGTTGCTGTCCGTCGCTGCCTGTCGCTGCGCGATGTGATCTATAGAGATAAGATCTTCGGTGCCATTTTGGTACGGATGCACCTGCAACCGGTGTGCAATTCGCGCTTCGGTACTTTCGCCCCACTATCGCATATCTTATTTGTCATTTCATTTGCGGCGCGCTGTCGCGGTGAAGTGTGCAATTAAATTCTTGCATCATGAAACGAGGCATGGCAACGTTTAAATTCGGACTTAATAAGCATTAAGTTAAGGCATTAATTTGCATTTCTTACTTCAGAATCTTGAGAAACTTTCCATACGCGGTATGTACGTACGACAGAAATTATGACTTTTTTCAAAGATAATGTAACGTAAATTACAAAAAGACGCTTAAAAATTTATCGTAATCCTTTAAGCTGATGCATTTGATGAGCGAGAAAAAATTTTTCGTTAAATTTACGATGGATTATAATAAAATCGCGATAAAACTAAACCTTAATCTTAATATAAATCTTAATTATAACAAGATTATTATGTCATTTCTCGGTGGCGGAGAATATCGTAGATTATAGATTAGTTATCGCGAAATCAGCGGGTGAGTATTATTTGAAATGATTATATCTATCTGCAGTGTCGAAGTTACGAAACCAACGTCTGAGAATGCACAACAACGCGTTCAGCGTATATACGTACATCAACCGATACATGGAGAAGGTAATCGCCCTGCCATAACAAAGTGATTCTATTATAGTATAATGCAGGGACAATAAGCAGTATCGCTATGCCACGGCTATTCGCGAAATATCTCGCATAAAGGAGGCTGCGTCTGAACGAGTATTTGCGCGAGTCTGGTATATGTTTCCGAAATGGGGAGCGGCTTATATGTGACCATATATTTTCACATATACTCAAGTTCTTATCATCGGCAATTTCCCAAAATGATTGTCCATGCTGCGGGAGCATCTCGATTCGGCAAATTCTTCGCAGCTAATTTCTATAAATCGCGACATCCCAATCGCAAAAGATTACAAATTTAATTATAAATTAAATTGTACTGTTTGCAGTTTTTACTGTTAATACAGTCGTTTTTGACACACGACAGCTCTTCTATATTTTCCTTTCATTTATATCGTTACGTTCATTAAACGCGACCGGATATGAAATTTACGAAAATGAGATTTATCAAAATAACGGTGTCAAAGAGTGACAAAACGAATTTCTGATTTCCACTCATCGATGCGAAACAATTTCATTTACAAATACATTTTGCACGTTTACTCTGCTCTGTTAGTTTCGTGTGTCGATGCATCACGAGTTTGAAAATTGGCAGTTGTTTTATATTTTACATACATATACTCTATATATTTTCCCTTTACACATATACAAAAAATTCTGAAAATTGACAGCTGTTGAAATATATATATGTGTATGTCAAATTTCTGATGCATTGACGCACAAAATTATAGAACATAACTATAGAATATATAAGTAACAATATAATATATATTGGAAAATATGCCCCTAACTAACTGTCGTTCATCCTACGCGACACTGATGAATTATCTGTACATTACAGTAACACGCCAGACGTCTACAGACGAAGGGTAGGTTTTTTCAGGCATCGAAGAAAGTTGGGAAACGTCGAAGGGAATACAAGCTACGTTTCCGTCGCGCGACAAAGCAAAGCGTTCGGCCGAATGTAAAAAAGTGGAGAACAATGTCGCTTATGTTTTGAGAAGATTGAAACGTTGAATTAGCGCTGGTAGAGACGGGAATTGCGGTAGTCCGCGTGTAGAAGAACCATTACCCTACAAAAAAGCAGATAAGAACTGCCTTCCAGACAGTGACGGAAGAAGAGCATTTGCATTATTAATATCGATTTATCTATAAATGTAGGAAAAACTTGTTCATTCAAAGGGATATTATTAATGAACGCAATGAAGGATACATATACGTAGAAAGAACTGTTTTGTTAAATTAAAATGTTTTAGGAAGGATTCACAAAATTCAATACTCAAAAAACAAAGGGCAATGAGAGTCGACGCGGTTGTTAATGCGTGTCCATAATTCTTCTTGTTTATTAACAAATTAACATTAGATATGTCCGAACGTTTCGATCCAAGTTTGGATTAGCTTCAGCGAAAAAAAAAACGATAAAAGTAACTTCCTCCGCATCACATAGCGTTGTCAAATGTATTTTTGTCTGTCACAATCGGGTGGTTATCCGAATGGTATATCTTGAAATTTGAAAGTGTGACGACAAACATCAATATATGTTAACTGCAAAAGATTCGCAAATGACAGTTTTTTACTCACCATGTGAAGCGAGGAGAAGAAATCCATAAATAGCACGCAGAATTAATCAATAAATATTACAAACGTTGATGATAACTCAGTTAAATTAACATTAATAAAACGCAATAATTGCAGATCTCTCGAATTTGAGCGTTATAAAAGTTCTCGTCAGTGTCACGGTCACAACAATAATCTCTCATTACCCTTTGTTTTTTGAGTATTGTTTTGTTAAAGTATTTAAGAATTTAGTTACATATAGATGTGCAAATAATTTTATGGGCTCATCAAAACAATTATGAAAGTTACTGAAGCATGCTGCAAAAAATTTTTGACATTCTAGCAATCAGTTTGACCAACCAATTAAACTTTTAGATGCTTCAGCAAAATCGTTTTTCTTTTTGTATATATTTATATTAAAATGCACATTTAAATAATAAATTAGCGTCAACTTAATTTACAATGCGAGATATAAGACAAACTTTTTTTTTAAATATAGTTTAATATAATATATTCAATTTTCATTTCATTTTTCCTTCATTTTCTATAAATTCTTCTCATAAGGCGACATACTATAAAAAATAACGGTATTAGTACAACGTATTGTAGTTATGGATTTCAATTTACCATTAGGGAATTCTACAGATGCTGGCGCCGGCTATTATTGATATTGCGATCGTGATATTTCCGTCTTAGATACGCATCATCAAGAAGATTGCCTGTACACGCACCCACGTCGAATATTACTGCGGCCAACAAAGAAGGAAAGATTGCCATATGGACACTTACGATCGCGAGGCACGTCATGCATCTCGAGGATTCTATTGTAAAAACAGCGTTATTCGAATGAGTCGCTATTCTTCTCTCGCGGAAGGATCTCTATAAAAATCGGCATGACCGATCGCCGTGCATAATCCCTTCTGGATTCAACGAAAAGCCACTTTGTCCGAACGACTGTAGATATCGTGGGAGTAACATCGCGACGCGACATTTACCTTGCAAATGTAAAGATTACATCGTCCGTTTTGCGTACAAGGCTCTTCTCTTTAAGTACGCTTTCTTTAGACGAATAATATCTTGGAATCTCGATTCTTCGGTGTGCAGCACCGGTTTGTACTTGAAGTCGTAAGCAAGAAATGGTGACGTAATGGCATCGCAAAATGGAAATCCTCGGATGAATTTCGTTTCTCGGGCCTCTTACGTAAAACCGAGCCGAGCCGAGCCGAATCGAAA
>QKQZ01020037.1:0-21665 GCA_003595255.1 Solenopsis fugax
ATAATAGTTTAATAATTATGTCGATATTGATGTGTCAAATATGAAAATTGACAAAATGTCAATAAACGTTTATTTGGTTCATACGATAAAAGTCTTTATGTAAAATCGGCCTATAAAGATATTTTTTATCATTACTAGAGAGTGAATATTAATGTAGGTAAAATNAGGTAAAATAATGCACGTACCGATTACATTAACCTGCGAAAATAGGCATTTTTTTCTGTAGATATAATGAGACTAATTGTAAGTGATTTTTATGGACAATTTTGCATGCTGGACACGAATTTGTTGCTCAAATTTGGCTATGACGTCATAATTTTGAGAAAAATGAGGTCCCTATCATCATATATATATCATCATATAGAGAATATGATATATATATATATATATATATAGTTCATCATATAGAGCTAAAAATTGAGCTAAAATTTTATGCTCCGAATAGGGATTCAGTGAGGAGGATATTGGAAAAATGTGGCAGCAGTGCGGCGTGCGAGTTGGCGTGCGAGTTGGCGTACGAGAATTCGTGATGTGTATAAATAAAAAGCTTGAATTAAAACTTGAATGATAAGTTTGCTGAGCCTTGCGCGGAGCACACTCGCTCCACTTAATCTCGTCCCGGCTTTGGTCTGCGGTTTCATACTCCACCCGGCTCGGCAATCGTGGCTCCGGATTATCGTGAGTAATGCACCAGACACGCGCGGACGCTTTATGTAAATTTGAGATTGTTCTGCCACCGTCGGGACTCATCGAACTTTCTTCGAGCGGACGTCCCGCGGTTTTGGTCCGCGCAATGGATATTGAATTTCCATGACGCGACATGCCGTGACACGAAGATGTATTTTTCAAGAAAAATAGCATCTTTAGATATTCATCAATACTCGATGTAGAGAGATCGTCATAAATGCGACATAAGGTTTCAAGACCGGTTCGAGAGTAGGATGTATGAAACGATTTTCTTTATTTAAGTATTAAATTGTTTTGAATGATTCTGCATCCGGTCGTCGATGGCAAAGTGATTTAGCGTTGATTCGTATTAATTATATATTAGGTGTAAAAGTCTCTTAAACTTTTTTAAAAAAATCTTATTACAGAATATCAATACTGGTAGATATTATGGCGAATCATATACTGGAAAGACAATTTCAAAAGCTATTTATAAAAAGAAGTTGATGCAATTGAGTTATTTAATTATGAATTTCGGAAAGGAACAAAAATGATAGAAGCTGGAAAAAACATTGGGAATTTTCCATTCCATTGGGAATGCATCACAAATGTGTTTCACAGTATCTACTATTTTTATTTCTTTTCAAAATTCGTTTATTATAATCACTCACAAATTTTCTTTTCTTGAACTCATTTTTGCTGACACAAAATAACATGGTAAATAACTCAAATGGAATCAATTTTTTATTATAGACAGCTTTTGACGTCACCTTTCCAATATATAATTTTTCGTAATATCTGCCAGTATAATCACTCACAAATTTTCTTTTCTTGAACTCATTTTTGCTGACATAAAATAACATGGTAAATAACTCAAATGGAACCAATTTTTTATTATAGACAGCTTTTGACATCACCTTTCCAATATACAATTTTTCATAATATCTGCCAGTATAATCACTCACAAATTTTCTTTTCTTGAACTCATTTTTGCTGACACAAAATAACATGGTAAATAACTCAAATGGAATCAATTTTTTATTATAGACAGCTTTTGACGTCACCTTTCCAATATATAATTTTCCGTAATATCTGTCAGTATTGACACATTGTAATAAGAGTAACGGTAAAAAGAGCAAAGACTTTTACGAATACACTAATCCAATAGATTACGTCTGAACAATCGTATGTAACACGCAGGAATAAAGAAATATATGTACATACGTACTCAGATATATGGTTAATTCATTCAAACTTATTTTCGCGCGCGCGTCAGCGACGTAGGAAAACCGAATAATGTTTCGGCCGCTGATGCGGCGTTGGATTTTATCGAACTCGCGGTTTTACGTCGCGACCGCAGCACGCCGATGTTTCGCCTGTCGTGCTCTTTCGGGCATCGAATTATTAACCGCAGTCGTGATTGCCGCTTGTTTTGGATGAGCCTATACCGTCAGTATATCACGGTTACAATGAAATTGTCGCGGCTGAAATAGACAGGACGGAGAGAAAAATTTTATATCACGAGAAACCTACGCTGACTTTGCCCGTCAAAGTTACAATTTCGTTTAAAATTCTTACAATTCCGCTATTAAAGTCAGTTAGATAAACGAACAGTGAAGGAAGTCACGCGCGTCGGGTGTGAAGTAAGAAATAATTTCTTTAAACAGTCGCGAGGCGGGGCCTTTTTATATTTATCTTCCGAGGTGTAGCTGCTAAGAAAGCATATCACACCACACACATGTATCCTTTGATAAAGTAATCGTTAAGCCGTTCCTTATTAAGTCTCGTTTCGTTAAAAGTTTCAAAGACTTACAGCGGCTCGCTAAATCCGACACGGAGCGGCCGCCGTGGCTGGAGATAATTTTTTTAGCGGGCGTAAAGTACGAGGGTCTGTAAGAGTACAGCAGCGCGATGGGCTGCGAATTAGCCGCTTAAACCGCACCGGCTCTCTCTCATCCGGCTCTCTGAATTTAATTACAATTAATAATCTCCCGCCTCGACGTCGTAGGAACGATTCGAGGTGATACCTTGGGAACCCGCGCACGGCGCCGGATTACTTTACGCTTCGCTGGGACTTCAAAAGCGTGTCTAAGCGGTCGGCTCTTTCCACTTACCGCGTCTCCGGATTCTGATTAGCCGCGCTATCGCTCGAAGACTTTTTCTTGGAGCTCGACACCGCGTGAAACGGATGGCCTTACCGCGTGTAACGACACGATTACAATCTCGACCGTGATTGCGAGGAGAAGAGAATTACGCAACTCTCTCGGCCCGGTGCGCTCTCCGGGTCTGAATATTACTGCGAATTTCGGTTATATATAGAGCCCCGTGTGATAAATCGCTTTATTCTCACTGGAAATTGCCATGCTCCTAGAATCTTCGTTTCGTGGCCGATGCTAGATAATTATGACGGTATCAAATTGCTATCTAATTACCTTCATCCGCTTCGATTATGTAATATGTATTTCTATGGCACAGTTATCGACGTGGCATAGTTACTGATGATTAGAGTTCATACGATCGTATCAATATAACTTGCAATACGCAGTGTTATGCGAGGGAGAATGCTTACAAATGCGTCAAAATGATTGATTTTGCTTCACTTTACGCAACATTGATGGCGATTAGGCGATTAATAATCATAAAACTTATGACAAAAGATACTGCACTGAAAAAAATGTTTGGTTATAACTACCAAATGTATAGTGAAATAGTATCAATTAAATATTTTGTCAATATAACCAGAAATAATTTTATTTTCTAAATGTTTAGTAAGTATTATCAAATCCAAGTTACTTATATATATAAGTTACTAAATATTTAGAAAAGTAAAATTATTTTTCGTTACATTGACCAAATATTTGATACTATTTCACTATACATCTAATAGTTATAACTAGTCTTTTTTTCAGTGTGTTTATTTTCTAAATCTGAATCAGTGAAATCTTATCAGTGAAATCTTGATTTGCAGTGCTATACTTATAATTATGATCACCAGTGATTGTTCAATGTATCATTGAATAATACACTGATTTAGAAAGAATAGCACGATTAAATTCGTACGACGCACTTTTGTGGATCAAGCAGGAAAATAAAAAAAATCCCAGGGACGATACCACTGAAAAAAAGTCTGGTTATAACTACCAAATATACATATAGTGAAATAGTATCAATTAAATATTTTGTCAATATAACCAGAAATAATTTTATTTTACTAAATGTTTAGTAAGTATTATCAAATCTGATATAAGTTACTAAATATTTAGAAAAGTAAAATTATTTTTGGTTACATTGACCAAATATTTAATTGATACTATTTCACTATACATTTGGTAGCTATAACCAGTCTTTTTTTTCAGTGTGCGATTTAGTGAAAAATTACAAGTTACGAATTATGTATTCAGAAAAGAAATTGAACTTGATCAATTGTATCTGTCGCTAACTGATCGTTTTCTCAAAAGTGTGTCGCTAAACAGAAAGCCTTCGATATCTCCCGCAAGTTGAGTTACTTCAAATTCAAGTCGTGCACGAGTTAAGTTAATCCAACACATATTACGCATACATTTCAATTATTTTGAATTCACGTCACATATACATATATGCGCGATAGGTAAATGTGCATTTTTATTGCGTCACATGTGCTCGGATAACGCTCATGAGTTTTTCTTTCTCTCTCTATTCCTCTCTCTATGCATTCGATGCGAGTTGACGATCCGTCTTATGTATGTACATTCCCATCTGCCAGCATCACCCGCTTTCCTCCCGCGGAAATAAGACGAGATTGCGATCCGAGGAATCTCATATAGCCACGTGACTGACAATAAGGACACGGGATTCGTTGATTCTGAACTCAATACGCACCGTTATAAGCATCGTCGCGATATACGACGGCGACGCGGAGATCTCATTAAGATCAGACAGTATAATCAAATCTATCGTGAATTTATCGCAAGATTACACGTATAAAGGTAGTTTTTCTTGCATTACATTTTTACACTTTTTCTCAAATTGTTGCCGGGTGATAGCGAAAAAGTAGAAAACGCCTGCTTTGTCCTTCCAAGCAAGCATTTCTTGTCCGCCTGTGTCCTTACATCATCAGAAGGAAACGCTGACTCTCGTTTCCTCTTTTTCGTTACGCATGCACTTGCGTAGCTTGGCGCGCAATTTTACGCCTATTACGATTTAAGGCTCACCGTCGGTCGGCACGTGCATCTCGTACAAGTGTAATCGTCGCTTTTATAGCAACGTCGAGCATTTAATGTTCGTACATGTACATTACATAGGGCATCGTAACTTTAAGGGATATCCGTTACAATGCGCTCGTATGCATGATAAGTTGCACAGAGCAAGAAGCTACTGCGGAACGTTCCTCCTCGCAGATGACATACCGTCGAAGAATGTTGGAAAAATTATATTTAATTGACAGTAGAAAAGTGAATAATGAAAATACCAAACGGCTATTTAATTGTTAATTCGAAAGCGTTATACTGAATATGCAATATTAAGCGAGTTCTTGAGAGCAAAAGGAAATGAAGTCGCAATTATGCTTATCTTTTGGACTAATTATGCGAGCGAGGGATACTTATCGCGAATAAGATTACGCATATTAAACGAGCGCATGGCGTTTCACTCTCTTTGAATTTCATGGTAGACGAGGAAACGTTATCTCATTTCTCTTATTCTACGAGTTGGATGCTGCCTCGGGTATGCTATTAGCGATTACGCAGTGGTAGTATAACGGCGTGACTGCTGCTTTTTCCGTGCACGGCAGAAATATAACGATTAATTAAGTTTACGTAGTTGATGAAGAACGTAGAGAACCCCATTAATGTGAATCGTTCGCTGTTAAGGAACGCTACATGACTTGAGAACTTTTTCTGCATCAGTCGTAATTTAATTTTGCTGGCACAATATTGCAATTATGATATCGAGTTAATTACGAGCAGACCGTCGAGATCGAGCGGAGACGTTCGAGAAAAGATCGAAAATGATAGATCCTCAAGTAATACGACACTATCAGAGTATGATGCGTATTAGATGCAGCGAAAGTCAAGAATATGCCACCGCATTATGTTTCTGTTAGAGGTAAATTGATAGATGCGCCGCCAATGACTGGCTCCTTCACATAAACAAGACATTAACGCGCCAACAGCTGGGTAATGCCGTTCCATCCATCGACCACATTCGTCGTCGTTGACTTCGCGCGAGTCAAAAAGGAATCCCCACGAGGGTGAAGAGAGGAAGTTGGTTAATGCGAAAATAACAAATCGGGGGATGAATCATACTCGAGCTGACTGCCCTTGGGCACGTGAGGGTAGTCAAGATATTTCGGACCGATGGGAAACGTTCTACTAACGAGTTCTATTTGCTTAAGTGGCTTTCTAGAAAATAACTTCAATATTATTTAAGCATTGTTTATATAGAATAATTGCTAATAAAATTTAATTATCAATATTTAATAAATGAAACACAACTATCTAGAAATTTTATAACAAGACTCTTCTTCTCTTTATTTTGCTTTGAAATAACGAAGTCTGTGATTTTTTTATTTATTACATTTTGATTACATATCGTTTCTGACGCAAGAACACAGTATTGCGGGTTTACAGTAAATGGTTTATTAAAAAAATAAAAATACAAGTTTGTCAGGGAGCCTTGAGAGGCATGAGCCTCTCCGCGTGAGCAGCGGGTAAAGACTGAAGACCGCGAGTTTGCACTCAGGTCCGCAGCTCGCTCGAAAAGGATTACAAGTCACAAAAAATCTCGGACTGTCCATTCCCGATCTTTAGAAAATCAGGCTAGCGCTCGAAGCCAGCCTCGGGAGTTTTCCACGACCGTTTTCTCTTTTATTACTAACAGATGCGCACGGATAGCAGCGACGCAAAAGATGCCTCGCTTGGCGACAACGGAAAATAAGCCTACAGTATCAAAAGATAAAAACAAATGATTTGTCTTACTGTCGCAGTAAATTCCAAATTACCGAAAAATCAAGCAAATACTAACTGTCGACTATGGCCGTCGATGTCGTCGAGATAAAAGAAATAAACATCGTAGAAATTTGTAACGAATTTTCCTCTTGGAGACAAGATATCAGCTTTTATCAGCTAGTCAAATATAGGAGACACAATCGCGTTCTTTCGCTTGGTGTCAAACCGCGACGCAAACAGAAACGAGTGCATTTTACGGGCGAGCACCTATTATGCAGACCACGTTTAGTGCATCATTAACGAATTATATGAGACAACGATAACAGAGACGAAATAAACTCAACATATAAAGAGATTTATGATATTCACGGTATGAACGAGGCACGGTAACGGAAGAATATAAGACGACTCTGCTTATTGTAGCTCGGCGCACCCACCGATAAGTTTACGGCCCTGTTGACTGCACGCTCTTTTCCGACCCACTTCCGCAATAGAGACGCCACGAGAGACGGACGAGACGTAAACGCCTCACTTATTTCCCGATTCTTGAGCTGTTATCGCGCCGTTTAAGATTGCGAGGAATTCGCGATTCTGCCCGTAACGACGGCGAAGACGCCGCTGTAGCGATACTTGATGGCGGACGATGATTTATTGGCTTAGCTCGTCGGACCAGATATTCCATTTTCTTGCTCACAGCCCTGCGGGGAAATCTGCGAGCTACTTTTGCTATCGAGCGAAGTGACCGTAATTTTTCATGGCTATTTCGACGGTCTTTTCATTGCTTGTTCGCTATACGCGATATTAGACCGGCAATCCGACCGTATTATCGTTTTTCATGTTGTGTAATATTGCATTTTTTTTTATGCATTCAGAGAGATGAGATATTTTTCGAGACGATGACAGCAATTGAAGATGCTATCGTGATTCTGGCTGAAGCCATATTCTCAGCAAAAATATTCATGCAAATTTAAAAAAAAAATCACCTTTGAGAGAAAATTCGAATTTATAAGTTTACTTTTATGCAAATGCTACGTTTCACGTAGAAGAGTTGTATATAAAGCGAGCATTGCGTACTTATATTTGATATAATTACGAAAAGCCGAGCATATATATATATATATATATAATAAAATTTTTTTTCTTCTTATGAGTCCAATGAAAGGCATCCGCCGAAATCTCGTTTTCATGAAGGGACCTTTGAGAGCGGCTTACGAAAACATAACAAAGGACAAATATCTCGCTTAGGGAGCGAGTGTACGCTTTAATATTTTTAAAGTACGTCGAATCCTTGGTAGGAATCTTTTCACTAACGAAGCAGCATCAGAGCGATAGGTCGAAAAGCGGAATAAGATGCTTCGACGAAGAAAGCCTTAACGAAGGTCGGCAGAAATTGTAAGAGAGAGGAAAAGAATGAGATGAGACGAGACTGATGGAAATTCGGGCTATCGAATTGAGGAAACAAAAGAAAGTTTATTCGGTGCAAATTAATCGGATTAATTTACAATCTAATGGCGCATTGGTTAATAAAATGCTTCGCACAATGATAAGTATCTGTCTTCTTTACTGCTTCTATTGTTCGAAAGTTTATTTGGAAGGAAATCTTGATCTATTAAAGTTTCTCGTCGACTATAAACATTTCCTTTGAAATTTCCGAATCAGATTCTCGGAAGACCTTTTAAAATATTGTACTTATTAATATACCAATGCAAATAAAAATCATTTACAATAAAGACTTAATAGGATTATTGCAAAAATGTTTTGCGATTAGCAACATAATTATGTTACACGTGAAAACAGCATGAAGAAATAGTGGCACGAACAGAATTATTCATTTATTTAAAGACTTTCTGACAAGTTGATAAATAGTGTTGAAAGAATAATCAGCCAACTACCACCAATCTTCATTTGGAATAATTATAAATGCAAGAAGAGTAATGTTGCGACTATTCTCCAAAATCCATTTCATACTTTATAACGCTAAGAGAACGCTTTATCGCCTTAAATATTATACAGGCTCTTTCAAAATAGCCGGTGCACGCGGTTCGTAACGTGGGACGTTGCATTCAATGAACGCTATTGCTCATCGTTTAATGCTCGTTTTTTTCGTGTCGCGTAACGCAAAGGTACAATTTCGGGCTCTGCGGGATCAGCGGAGTCGCTCTAGAAGAAGAATAGTCAATAATACTTTTTCATTAAGCCACGAGCTAGGATTACCGCGTCTATTGAGACCGGGCACCGAAGCAATCAAATTATATTCCCAGCGCAATCAGCTTTGGAAAAAAGCAGAGAAAGAGAGGGAGGAGAGGGAGAGAGAAGAAGTATCAGTGGACAGAAGCGAAAAATGAAAAGGCTCAGATACAAACAGGCAGGGGATACGATATGCAACAGTTAACTCCGTCAAACTCGCAATATCGTCGTGACTCGAAACGACGGAAATTTTTCAGATGCCGCGGAAAAAAATTTTTATTGCATCTTCCGTTTCTCAATATTTCTACTGTCAATTTAATAATGATGCATTTCTCATTTATTTTTATGTATATGTTTCTGCATGGTGTCGAAAAGAAGGAAGAAGGAATGTTAGAAGTCGGTTTGGTTTTTCATTGGTTAATTTGCTTACACGTTCGTCTCTCGTTGCCATCCGTTAGAACAAATTCACAATTAAGGTTTACCGCATGGTAGCAAATAAATTTCACTTCTTCCAGTTCTTACTGCCGCGCATTTCTATTCTCGGTCATTCGTTCCGCCGACCGCGTAGTAATTCTCCGGGGAACTGGAAGATCGGAACTGTAATTATTTTTCTTTCCGCGATACTCCTGTATTTCCCCGCTCAAAGTACTCGGCAAAAAGACGTAGTGTCGGTTTATCTCCACTTGCCGCCGCTTTTTCTTATTCGCCGCGGAGCTATATAGACGGATAAATAAAGGTCTATCGAAAGGAAAATAGCAGAAAACGTATACATGTGTAATTCGTGCCAGTAGCAATATGTGCGCAATGATCAAGATGAATAGCGCAAGTCGGAAAGATTAATAGCTTAAATTGTAAATTTATTTTCTCGGGACAGAAATCCTATTCGGCGTTATGCGCATCGCGGTTGTTTCGTGTAAATGTTTGATCGGAAGAGAGAGAAACTTTTACCTCGAAAGGTACAGCAGATGTTCCGAGACAAATGGCCTTGAATGAAATTTCCTATGGTCAAAATTAACAACCCGTCAGCCCGCGAAACTAAATGTTTCATACAGAAGTGCAAAGTTACGAGTGGAAAGTTACTTGAAACCTGACTACATTTATCGATAGCCAAATGTGTCCTTGTCTCCACATTTATTAAATAATTTCATTAAAAATCAGACAATTTCATTAGAAATGTGCATTATTTAATACATATGAACGTATATGTAGCTAATTGAAAATAGATTAAAAGTAAAAATAGACAATATCATGTATACATAGAAAAATGTAGAAAGAACTGTGGAGGCCAATCTTTCTTTTCTTGTAACCAGTAATAATCGTTAATAATCATATCGATGTATCGCGATCGTGTCCGCGAGAGCATCAAAGCAATATTAATAATATATTGAGAGAATTATTTATTAAAATAAAAAATATTTTATTTTATTGAACAAAACAATATATTTGTATACTTCTAATTAAATATTTATTCGAAACAAATTAATATATTTTGCCGATTAAAAGAAATATTTGTTAAATTGAAAACAAATATTTGTATGCTTGACAAAAGAAATTTAATAATTACAACAAAAAAAAAAAACAAATCGGTAGTCAAATTAATAAGGTATTCGCATAGAATGTAGAGAGATCCAGGTTCAATCCTGGCCAATGTGTTATTTTTCGCATAAATTCTTTGGTTTTTTAAGATGTTTATGAGCATCAGAATTATTAAATTAGTTATCAATTTAATTTGTAATATTACGTATTCCGACTTCGATTAGGGATTGTGTTTCAAGACCGACAGAATATATAGCACGCAGTTCATGAGAGCTGCAAATTATATGTAAAAATTCACACAAAAATTATTATTAGACATCAATCCATTGTAGACTGATATTGACCCTCTCATCATTATTTATCATTATGTTTAAAAAAACAAATATTAAACACAAACAAATATTTACTTCAATAAAAAGTTTTTTATTAAACTAAAAAAAATAATATCCAAAATTAAAAAATTCATCATTCAAATTTAAAAAAGTTTAAAATCGGAATGTTTTCACATTTTTTTAGATCAATATATAATATTTAAAATACACAAATATGAATATTTAGACCAATTCTAAATTGTTAGACACATATACAAACATTTCTTTTAATCAACAAAATGTACTAATTTGTTTCAAATAAATATTTAGTTAGGAATATAAAAATAAATTATTTTTTTTAATCAAGTAAAATTTTAACAACTTTAATCAATAATTTTTCAAAGTACAAAATAAAAAAATTACCGCGATATCGAAATTTCGAAGATGTAATCGTGTCACGTACTGCAGTGCGTGAATAAGAATATCAATGAGTAAACGGAAATATGTGTATATATACACGGTGCCAAACGGAGCGATTGCCAAACGGAGGCAAGGCGGATGTCGAGCGCATCGCACGGAAATGTCAGGCGAGAAAAATTCGGGCAAACTCATCGAATCAAGCGACGGTGCACGACGTACACGTCCGTAGTTCGTCGTTTTCTCGTTTAACCATACAACGTTCCCCCGGGAACGAGACAACTCGGGCGTGTTTGCCTTCCTCCGTACTCGACGATGTCCTGTTCAGGCCGCTGGAAAACTGGGGCAATAACGGGTGATTGGCAACTTTTAAAATAGCAGCTCGCGGAAACGCCGCTGGTACGACGGTGCGCGACACGATGCGACGCGCGTGCATCGGAAAGCCGATGAAAAGTCAAGCAACGCGTCAAAGTGTGTGTCACGGGGGATGAAAGAGCGCATGGATGCATCGGAAGTCCCGGAAAGTCAATATGTCGTCGTCGGTGTAACGACCCAAAGTTTTCTCTCGCGAAAGCGAAGGGATATTTCCGATCTGACGAAATTATTTCGGAAGTCGGCCACGATAAAAGTGAAGCTGTGCCTTAAGATGTTCTCTCTGGCAAAACCGATATCCGTTTGCACACTCGAGTATTCGGAATTTTAATAAAACTTCCGAAATATCGGGCGTACAAACGTTCCACATGAGAACGTTAAAACGTCCCATAACGGAACTTCAATTTTTACTTGATATAATTAGTACACAGAAAAAAAATTAGTATCAAATTAACAAATTATTGTTTCATATATAAGCAAGAATATAAAATTTCCTTGGAAGTATTTATAATCTCGAAGAGACATAATTTGCTAACATAAAGAAATTTTGTTTCTTCATGTAAGCAAATTATGTCTGATCAAGATTATCAAATTCTTCCAAGAAGATTTTATATTCTTGCTTATATATGAAACAATGAATTGTTGATTTGATAGTCATTTTTTAATATTAATATATAATTATATCGATTTGTGTATCATTTTCGATTTATGAAATAATTTTCGGAATATTTTCTACACTAATTTTATACTGTGGCGAAATAAAATTGAAAATTAAGATGAATAATCAATATCTTCCATAAATAAGTGGAATTTCCAGACGGAGCATTAAGCTCCGTCTTGATTTCTACTTCTTCGTCGCGGAAAGGTGCGAGGGTCGTGTGAGTAGATGTGTGCGAACGTCGAAATTCACTTGGAGGCCATAATACCCGGAATTTCGGAATTAGCACGGTTGCCGGCGCCGCCACTACCGCACAATGGAATACATTAAACGGCCCGCGCATTCCGAAAGCTAATAAAGTCTGTTACCGCTTATTACACCTTCGTGGATATGCAAGTGGATCAATACACGCACACGTGTACCACTTGCTACGTCGAAAACATTTGCACGGCTCCTAGTTCGCTCTCCACTTATAGATTACCTCGGTAAAATGCCGAATTATCACCTTGAAATCTTGAAAACAATAGGGAAGTTAGTGGGTTTTTAAGGAAACTCCTTATTAGAGCTCAGACAAAAGATTCGAACATATTGTATGTGCGATCTGTTCGAACAATTCGAAGTAAAAAAAAAAAGAACATTCAGTTCGAATCTTTCGGACAGTTCGAACTTAAGTAGTGATCGATCTGTAATGTCAATTTGTTATGTCTGAAATTCGGACAGTAAAGATTAACGCAGTATGTATTGGAAACAAAAAAGCAATTTTTACGAGCTTCACGCGAGTCTTCTAAATTTTATTAAAACCATAAAAATGTCAAAAAGATTATGACACTAAACATAAAATAAATTTCTTCACAGAATAAGACTAAAAAACATTACATTAGATTGGTCTGTTTTATATGAATTATAAATTCGAGCTTATATAAACAATTTTTAAATTGTTTAAAAAAAGTATATGTTATTAATTTCCCAATTTTTTAATACATTTTATACATTTCTTTACAATATGTTTCTCTAAAATCACATTTTTATATTTAAAAAAATGTTATTTTGAAATTGTATTTAGTTTTACATTATTTATTTTAATTATAAATTATTTTTATCCCATTTTGTACAATAATTTTTAATGTATGTACATAATATTAATATTTAAAAAAATTTAGCTTCGAACTATATAATAATTTAGAGCTATCTGATCTGAAATGAGTTCGAACATACCTTCAGTTCGAAAAGATCGAACTATTTGACGTTCGATCTTAAAGTTCGAACTGTCCGAACTACTCGATCACCTAATGTTTCTGAGCACTACTCCTTATCGCGTCGGCATAGCGAAATCGCGTATCTTAGTAGGCCATAATGAACTTTCCTGCGTTGTGCGCATCGCGTCGCACGTTATTAGATGCAGGTGCGGCAACGAGATACATTCGTATAACTTTATCGCGACGGCGGGGGTTGCCGGGCTACGACTTAACGTAACCACTTGGTCGATAATCAGGCCCGCCCAAATGCGATATTGAGAATCTTCTCCTCCCTGCATCGCCGTTCTGCCCGTCGTGCCAAACACCGAAGGAGTTCCCGATAAAGCCTTTTTCCTCTTTTTATTCCCTTATATTCGGTACACACGTACGCGTGTCTCGAGTGTAAGGAGAAAAAGATAGATAGGTACAGATAAGGAGGACGAGAGAGCGGCGTCGTTGCTGAAGGGAGGACCGGCGACGGTTGGAGGGATCGCCGGGGTGAAAGCGGAAGGCAGAAGGAGGCGAATCCGTGTGAGAGCAAATCTTTGTCGTAGGAAATCGACCGTCACGCTCGACTGGAAGCTTTCGAGAGCCAAGCACGTCCCGGTGTCGATTCCCGACCGATCGTGTCAAACAATAAACGCGGGTTTATTTCGTACGATCCGAAGATACGAACTCGCGAATTTCTCGCCGACAAAGCCAACGATAGCGGTATAAATCGCGTGACGATTTTATTACACAGCACATTTGCTTTCCAATTTATGAACTGCATCCACTAGCTAGTCGCTTAACACTTGTGAAATGGAGAGAGAAACAATTTGAATGAGAAAAGTAGAATAAGTAACCGATTAGTGCCGACATTAGTGCGAACCTGGTTCTCGAGTGGTCGAGAGTGAGTCGCGACAGGAGCACGCTTACGTTATAACGATTCGCAGCATCCGGCATCCGGGAATTAACGCAGCGAGTGCTTTTACAAATCCCGACAAAGAGAGGGCTGCGGCAACAATAAGCCGCGGGGTAAGTGCTTACAAACACCGAAGGGAGCCGGGTGAGAGCGTCCGCCACCGTGCTCCCAGTCCTCCTTCTCCTCCTCCTCCTCGACGTCTCACCACCCTCGCGTGTCTGTCTCCTCGTCTAACTCTGAACGGGTGAAATCTCCTTGTCAGCATTTAGCACTGTACTCGCGCGGGCCGTACACGCGCTACACGCGAGATTTTCACGCGTGACGCGAACGTGATCCGCGAGGCGTATCGTACGAAGCCGTAAGCATTGATATGTAGGCAGAAATATTCGACGGAAACACATTGTTATGTAAAACCGACAGTTCGCACGTATCTTGAGATACAGCATTATCCTAACGCTAAATGTGAAGAAAATTTAGCATTGTAAGATACAGAGACAAGGATACACAAAAGGAGAATGTAACTGCTGTAAGATCGCATTATCATAACAATGGCTGTGCACTTTACACCTATGGTATCCAGTGGCACCTTGCACTTCACCGCTTTGACGTCAGCTGACAGAAGCGTCAAACCGACATGTACGTTTTGCCTCTAGTAAGGCTGCACATGTATGATATTTCTCGATTCCCACGAACGTCACCCTCTCATAGACATTATTCATATTAAAGTTTAACGTATCGTGAAATATGCATTTTCTTGCGTACGAGGAAATTATTGTTCAGTCGCTATCATTTTAATACCGGAACGGCCAATGTCATTTCCTGACCTACGTGATAGCGCGATATATCGATACCGTGTGTCACACGAGGGTGGCGTAATACTCGCTTACGGAGCCCGGTTGCGGTGCGTCGATATCCGGTGGGTGAGACGCACATTCTCCCTGGGGGAGCGTCGTGGCCGGGGAACAATACGGAGGTCTAAAACAAAAGGAGCGGCATGTTCGTCCGCGAGTGCGGTCCCGGCAGATAAGTAGTATCCAACGCAAAGGCGTTTAGTGGAGGCAGCAACCCCTGACAGGCGGAGGTCGCCGAAAGGAAATTTATGCTTCGCCACGCCGGTATAAGCGAGATTTACACGAGGGGGCATCCCTTCTCACTCTCTCTCTCTCTCTCTCTCTCTCTCTCTCTCTCTCTCTCTCTCTCTCGCTCCTCTCGTCCCGCCGTCAACGCGACTGAGTTATACAGTGATTTGTACTTTTGATTACGGAACTTCGAGGGACGCGGCACAATGGCTCCGTCGAGTCGACAAGAGTGGAATGAACGTCGGGAACTCCGGATATCACGAAAATGAAGGGACGGCATCTCCGTGCGGAAAACACGCGAGTGCCGGCGTCGTTGCTTCGATCTTTCCCCGTCCTCTGTACGCGACGCGTACGACTTTACTTTTCCCCGTTTTACCCGGCACGCCGCCGCCCGTCAATTTTCTCGAGTCGCGCGATTTACCACCGTATTTCTTTCTGACGCCCGCGAGTTGTTATTGTTGTCATCGTTGTCGCGCCGGCGTCGTATTTCTAATGGAAGAGAAATATCGCATACACGTGTTACGTGAAACGTATCTATCGCCTTTCCTCCCGCGTGCACGTAAAGGTACTGACAAAAGGGTTTTTGCCGAGTGCCCGCGATTCTTGTCTCGGGGGAGCGATTCAACGCGGAATTAATTTGGCGTGAGTTAGCACGGCAAAAAGGTGTGCCTACCGTTGCAGTCTGAGCAACTTGGTGGAGACGAGACAGGAATATGCACTCCAAGCTGGGTGGCCGCCACTCGCATTATGAATCCCCGCATGCATTAAAGAGTAACCCAATTTCTCGGAATTATCGCTGTGCACTATTCCCGGGGTCAGACGGTTGGTTGACACTCAAATGCATAAAGGAGAATGGTCACAGTACGTGCTTAGTCGCATCTCGTGTTTTTCGAGACAGTCGCTTCGAGGAAAACATATTTTGCAGCAAGAAATTTCTTGGAAAATAATTTCTTGAAAAAATAATTTTTTTAAATATGTTAAATTACATTAAAAATTCACAAGATAAATTAGTTAATACATTACTTTTGTACAAGAGGTACTGTAAATATTACGGCCACTCGTAATATCTTCATTATTAGATAACAAATTTTAGTTATTACTTATAAAATCATTTGTTTAGTAGTCCGCTACTATGTCAATACACACACAATAGCCGATTTATTATAATTTTTATTTTTGAGCATTTTAAAACTTTTTCAAAGTACATTTTTAGCATTTAATTATGCACATACTTTCTCATTATTTTCAAACTTGAGCGTATTATTACACGAATGTATGTACACTTGAATGTTTTTCTGTTATTTAACATTTTATTCGGCTGAATGCATTTAGAGTTATGCAAAATTAAACAATAACATTGAATTTTGCTAATGCAGCCCCTTAAGCGTGCTGACACCTCAATAACTCTAAATATGATCTGTTTTCAAAGTTATCACATCAAAGTGATTATTCGATAAGCTGATTAAAATTCTACTACCAATCTATAATTTATATAACATGTATTATAGATTTTCAGTACTGCAGCCTATATGCGAAAGGGCTACATGTATGTACATATTCTGCAATATTTTTTTCTTTATTTTGAATAAATATATAATTTTATAACAAAACATTGTGTTTTTTTAAACAAATCAACATTTTGAATTTTTGTTACGAAGTCACGTTACTAGTCCTGTTTCTCTTCGAACCATGCAGTGTTGTTATATTTTTATGAACAACATTTTAAGAAATAAATATTTCATAACTTTGAATTGATTTGAATAATACATTGACGAATGTAATCATTAAGTTATGGCCGTAATATCACCTTCTGATATCTCTCTATATACATTTTTATATAATACTCCTATTTTGTTTGAATATATCAACAATTGGATATTTTAATGATATTCAATAATTTTCTGTCAGTTATCAGTATTTCGGACGTGTTTCCGATAATTATTAATTAATTATTAAGATTAGTGTAATATGATAGATGAAAGCTCGTTTCGAGAATGCGCATTGTGACAAGAGCTTTATTGAGTGTCGTGACGATTTGACTAAAGCAAACTAACTCGTCATTAATCCCCGTGGAGGCACGTCCGTCTTAATTAGTAATTCTCGGAGCAGAAATAGAGAAACACACAGCATAAAGGAGCCGAAGCTCAATTACGAGCCCAGCGATTAGCTCCTCTTGCGCTTCCGTCGCGCGATCGTCGTTGCACGAGTTCTCTTTTTCCCGCCTTTTAATCGCCTCCGCTGAAAAAACCAACTCTTGGCGATTGTGACTTTTCTCCATTAGAGGTACACATATGTGCGCGTCGCACTTTCAGCATACGATCTTCTTTCCCGTCGCATACCGCGCTCTCGTTTCGACTAATGACCACCCTTGTTATCACGGGCAGCGCTCGGGGCAATTAACCGTCGAACCGCTTCGCTAAGTGTAAAAATCCTAATGGCGTTTGCTCTTCAAACGTAACCGGACCTACAACCGCTCGGACTCGCTCGCCCGCGGCCGGCCGATTAGTCACCGCGACCGGAAACGAAATGACGCTGTCAAATTGCTCGTGTCTATCACTGACCGCCGATTCTTTTGCAGGAGAGACCGGTAGGTGAGCACGGGCGCACAGCGAGCGTTGCACGTGCCGGGCCAGCTTCTCTGTGAATTTCGACGATGAAGCCAATTAGCCGGCGCGCCAGCCGAGTGTATTCAAGCACGAGAGTACTCTCGATTACCGCCGTTAAATTAAACAAATTCCACGACTAGTGGTCATTTCTCTGCGTGCCGCGGCGAATTCACGAAAATAGATATGATCGTGTATATTCGAGTGAATGAGCACTGTACCGTCGTGAAAAACTGTGTGTAGCGATGCATAAGAAAATAAATGATATTCCGCTCTTATCAGCGCTTATGTTAATTTAACTCTTTCAATGAAAATATATCGGATAAAAATATTAATTTTACAACCAAATATATTTTTTTATTTATGTTGTAAGCATCGTATCAATCCGCATATCGTATCGCCCACGAAAAAAATATTCGCATAGAATATTGTTTTATCACGATACCACGCTCGAGCGGATCAACGAGATTAACGCAACGCGTGTTATGCATTACTACAATCATATTCCATGACAAACTTATTTTATATTTTATATTGATTTTATATTGATAGCACTGGCAAAAGCCTCGCTACAATCTTTGAAAATAGGTCAAAATAAATATAATAGTTACTCTTTTTATTATACCGAAGCTTTGTTATTTAGAAATAAATATATACGAAAGACATATACGGCATTTTGACCACAGATTTTTGACCAATTTTGACAAAATCGAGGAGAATTATCGCAAAAAAAATTTTGATTTTATATTGATAGCACTGGCAAAAGCCTCGCTACAATCTTTGAAAATAGGTCAAAATAAATATAATAGTTACTCTTTTTATTATACCGAAGCTTTGTTATTTAGAAATAAATATATACGAAAGACATATACGGCATTTTGACCACAGATTTTTGACCAATTTTGACAAAATCGAGGAGAATTATCGCAAAAAAAATTTTGATTTTATATTGATAGCACTGGCAAAAGCCTCGCTACAATCTTTGAAAATAGGTCAAAATAAATATAATAGTTACTCTTTTTATTATACGGAAGCTTTGTTATTTAGAAATAAATATATACGAAAGACATATACGGCATTTTGACCACAGATTTTTGACCAATTTTGACAAAATCGAGAATTATCGCAAAAAAATTTTTTTTTAATGATGTAGATATCTGCAATTTTAAAAGAATTTAAAAGGGAAAAATTATGGATGCCACATAAATCAGCATTTTCATTTAATTCGTTATTAGGCATATTCATAATTTTACACATATGATAACTGTACGTTTATGCATAAACTGTAACGTATAAATTACATATTAAACTTATAAACTCCCCAATGCAAAAATAATAAATTCACATTTATAAAACGTACGCGCGCGGTCTGAAATTTTATCCTCGATTTGTCGAACGATACACGACACCGTAAAGTTTGCCGTACGAATGAACTACCATACGACCATTATCGTAGTTCCCGTCGTCTGTTATTTGGTTAATTAGACGGCAGTCTCCGACGCACCTAAACTAGGAAAGAGTGAAGTCAATTGTGAACGATGGATCGATTTCCAGGAAGCGTCGCGTTCGCACGCGAGACTATACGCCTATACGTCGCGTGACGGTGACGGCGAGCGGTAGTATCGGGAGATGGCCGAGCCTCGGTAGGGTACTATACCGACAATCAGTCGGGGTTAAAGTAACAACGCGGGTAGAAACGTCCGTCTTTCCCCCGTCATTTGGCCGAGGACCTCGATCAAAAATTCCAGACTCGTAACTGCTTTTATGGATGATAAAAACTGAGCAGCCGGCAAATAAAGTCACGCGACTGTTTGATTACTCCGCACAGGCAGCCGCCGCGCCGCCGCCTCTCTGTCTCTGCAAGGGACGGCGAGTACAACTCGCGAGTGTAGCGAGCGGAAATTTATTGCGCACTCGACAGAAAATTTCACTAGGTGTAAATATTACATTCTACAAATATGCATGACTGTGTCAAGGAAATACGCGGGACAAACGCGTTAAACGAACGCGCACTTGAAATTCAATGCAAGCTTTACGAGACATATTTCATAATTTCTCTCGCGTGCAAAATTTTTCAATGTGAGTCTCTCATATCTTAAACTTTAACGACCCTTCGAAACGCGACATTTGAAAAATTATGCCGAGAAAGCGCGCGGCAGCTCGTGTACCCTTTATCTGGCAAGAAAGTTCTCTATTTTTATCGTTAGCAGCAGCTTTCATCGTATTTCCATTTCATGTCCCCGTCAAATCTCTATTATCACCGACATGTAAAAAAAAATATTCAATCCGGTCTACCGGTTGCGGTATACCAAAGTGCAGGCAGATTTATGCACGGCGATCGGTAACGAGTGCCCTACGACAAGGCAAAACAAAGTAGAAGTAAATTATGGGACACGCAATGATACACGTGCACGTAATGAAGACTTATGGCGACTCGACTGCACCGCCGCCGCCGTCGAGGCATTTTCGACCGCGATTCAACGGAAAAGACCACTCCTTCGTATTGCACGCTCGACGATAGGTGCAAATTGATAGCAGCAAACGCCATTTGTGACAAGACAACGACGACGACGACGCCGCCGCTGCGCCGACTGAAAAATGTTGCGTGAGACGTGACAAACGGAATAAATCTACTCGTGATGCTCCGTCGCGTTACTGAAGAACTATTTAAACCCAGATTATGATCGTGCCCGGTGTAATGTGAAGAGTAATATTCAATTACGTGGAATTACGCCTGTCAGAGCAAGCCTTCCCACAGGACTCGCGGGGCAACGCTCATCGTGAACGAGGATACCTACACAACCGGTAGGCTGTCGCGCGCGCGCTTATGGCGGGGGCATAGATAGCGGTCGGATATCCTAGATCGATATGAATCGCAGTCCACCCGGGACGTAAGGACGCCATTTAATTTCCGAGGGCGCGCATGCACCACCGGGAATTAATATAGATGGATATGAGTTATCTGCGATGCGCGGTGCCGCGCCAGGCATGTTGCTGACGTGTATGACTCTCTCGTGATGGGCATCACAAAGTCCTGGCAGGACATTCGACCGTGTAGGGCGATAGATATCAACCCGTTTTAACGTAACTGTCGAGCGAACGCTTTCGGATCTCTGAAACTGACACTGATGGCTTATCTCTCGTCGAACCGCTGTGACGCGCCGTCGCTAAAGTCCGCTGCCGATGAAGTCGACAGGTCCTTGACTAAGGGATCGCGAGACAGCAGCCAATTTGCCCGTGATTATCGATTCTTTTTTTTCCCCCTTCGCCCCTTTCCGACGCGCCGAGCTTAAAATCTTCGATAATCTCTGTTCTATATAGATTGGTCTACGACAACGCGTCAGCGATAATGGTTTTTGTGTTTTTACAGTTTTTACTAGATTTTCAAAAACGTCGTCGGTAAACAGCGCATACGACATATTTCAAATATCACGAGAAATATTTCGACAGAGTTCAAGTAAATTGAATTTGTTTGACGGATCGTAGTATTCATGTCTGACTAACCTATTCTATCTTTAACTTTAAAAAATATTCCTATTTTCGGACTTCTATTTATAATTCCTGCCGAATTGCATATAGAAGTTCAAAATAATTCATTTAATATTTAATCTTACAGACACATGTTTACTCGCCAGCGTGTTCATGCTGCCAGTAACTTGAGCAAAACAGAATAGTGTATATCTCAAATTGCAATAACCTCTAATGTAAATATTCATACACTGAGAAAAAAAAACTGTTAACTGAACTAAATACGTTTAGTTGCATATGAATTA
>QKQZ01020038.1:0-19775 GCA_003595255.1 Solenopsis fugax
TATCTCTCTCTCTCTCTCTCTCTCTCTCTCTCTCTCTTCTTTTCTCTATTTCTCTTTCGCTCTCTCTCTCTCTCTTTCTTTCTCCCCCTCTTTCTCTCTTTCCTCTCTCACTTTGTCTGCGTAAGGCTCCTCCTTTTCCCTTCCCAATGACCAAGACGTGAGAGTTCAACTGTGCGTTTGTTCGTTCTATCTTGGTGTTCACTTTCACGCGATTGTCAACGCGAGGAGACGAGTTCAAACTTCACGTTCACCGAGCGCGATAAAGCACTACTACTAGCTGGTAGCCGGCCGGCGGTCCCTATCTCGCGTCACCCGATTCCGCGTGGTCCGCGCGGTGGTCTGTAAGTTGCCGTTGTACCCCACGTTCCGCGAGATGACGGTTGATCGCGGTATTGTAGGAGGAGGCGAGCGACGGCGGGTACAGTGCCGGTGGCGCTGGCGGTAACGATAGTATCGCGCTAGTGGTGGTGGCCCGATGACGAGAGAAACGCTCGAAACTCGCCGCGGAGTCTAGTGGTGGTGACGCGGTGATGGTGCTGGTGGTGGTGGTGGTGGTGGCAGTTGCAGAGTCGTCGCCGTGGTTCTTTTCCTTCCACGGAAAGGGGGACGATTTTTGCGAGATGGTTTGCCCTCGGCGAGACGGGTGGGAGGGTCCAGGTCGGTGCGACGCGCGGTATGGTGGGGGTACGGGCACCACCTCTGCTGCCACGATGCCACGCTCTCGCCGCCACCTCGTACCACCGCGCGCGCGAATTCGTTCCGCGGGTAGCTCTCGCGTATTAGCACGCCGGGTGTCGTGCGTAGCTCTCTTCTTCTCTTGCTGCACGAGTCAGCATCCTGCTTCGGCGTCGATCGGGCAGGCACGGAGCCGGCGGTTAGCGTCGGCAAACGCGACAATAAAATATGGTGAGTCGCCCGTGGGGCTCGGCTAACGCAGCTCCCTGCGTTTCCCTCCCTTCCGTCGTCCCTCGTTGTCGCTCTCGCTCACGCTTTCTCTCTCTCTCTCTCTCTCTCTCCCCCGTCCTTTTCCCACCTTTCCTCTTTCCGTTTTTTGTTTCTCGCTCTTTCGCGCGACACTCCGATAGCTCGCTCTCGCTCCCTCCTTCCTCCTCGCGATGCCCCACCGCGAGGCGCTTTCTTCCCTCTTCGTTCTCGGCTTTCGTTCCCGTGGAGGGGATAGGTTGTATGAGACGAAGCGAAAGGGGGGGACGCACGACCGGCCGAGATGCTGCCACGCTCCCGTATGGTGGGGCGAGAAGAGTGTGAGCGGTCGGTAGCTCGGAGGGGGAGGTGAACGGAAGGTTGGCGGACGACAGGGCTGGGATGGGGGGGCACGGAGGCAGAAACTACACGACAATTTTAGTTCGATAGATCCCGAAGTTTAGCCTCGGCGGCGCTGCTTTACTTGCCGCTGACTTCTTCCCGGTAGTTTGTTCGTTGCCCTCTCTCTCCCGTTGCTGTCGGCTGCCTCTTCCCCTCCTCCCTCCTCTTCCTCCTCGGACACGACCGCACACTCCGACCCGCGATGGTCTCCCACCATCGAACCCCACCGTCTTCCTTCTTTCTCTTTCTTTCCTTCACCCCTTCCTCCGCGCGCGAGGACAAGATCGCCGACTACTTCGCGTACCCCTTCCTGTGTGCCCGGAGTTAGCTCTGATGCCGCGCTACCTGCCACTCCTCCTTATTCCACGCACTACGCGACACTTGACTACACAAACTTCCGTCTCTCTCTTCCGTCTTTGTGTCTCTACATTCTATCTCTTTCTCTCGCCTCCTCTCTTGTTTCTTCTCGCCCTTCTCGCTTCTACCCGTATCTCGTTCATGATCCCCGCTCCCACCTGCGGCATCGTCCGTCTCTCTCTCTCGCACGCGCGTTTACATCGCGGAATGCATGATCGTCACTCCGGCGAGCGTATTACACGGACGGCGTTTACGCGGAGTACTATGCTTGTTCCGACAGTTTAACGCGACGATGTCGCATGAATGTTCCACCGTGCGACCCGATCGTCAATCATCTCATCAGATTGTTACACCAAGATTTTTTGCAATTTTGTTTCACTCTTTCTCCACGGAATTAGGACTAATCGAACTAAAATGATCGAATGACACGTTTTTTTTTAACGATGTTCCGTTTGGCTACATAAGTTGATTTGAATCAAAGTTGATTAAAGTAAACGTAGACCTACGATATCTAAACGGACACCAATGAGATATAATCGCGACGGCGATGATGAGCAGAACGACCTCGGCGGGAGCTTCGTGAGGACGCTTTGCGCAATTCTTTCAGAACAGAACTCGCCCTCTCGCACGTACTTGTTCGCCCTCCCGACGCGACCAACGACCACGAAAGGGGCGGATAGAAGCGGTTGAAGGTAGTGTGGTCGCGGGCGCGCGAAAATATATTCTGTCGTCCACGCTGGTGGGGGGGGTCTCTCGCGTGCGGGGAGAGAAAAAAGGACTCGCCAATATTTTTCGCCCACTGATCGACGACGCGCGCACACGCGCGTACGCTTGCCGACGATATTTTTGCAGCACACATACACACACACACACACACACACATACACACACACACACACACACACACATGTGCACATGCACATACACATGTACATGTACAATGCAAGGACGCAGAGTGTGCTCCACGTGTGTTTGTGCTCCGGTGGCGGACGCAGGGGAGAGGAGCGCGGAAAGAAAGAGAGAGAAAGATAGAGACAGAGAGGTGCGGGATAAATCGTTCCCCTTCCACACTTCTTTCGCTCCCCCTCTAACGTGCCACAGTGGGTGCGGAGCTCGGCTTTTTTCCCCTCCGTGGGCGCGGACTAACCTCGCCCCGCCTTCGTCTCCTTCGTTCTCGCGCCCCCCTCCACCCTTCGCGGATGGTGTTGTAGCGCGGCGACGAGAGTGACTACCGCTGAAACTCGTGACTCGCCGTCGCCTCTCTCTCGCCGTCACCCCGCGACGGACTTGCACGGCATGCCGAGCCGGCCGAGCTACCGCTTCGCGCTCTTGCCTCGTCGTCGGAGCGACGGAGGAGCTCACGTCGTGGGAGCGAGACCGCCGACGCGATCGTGACGGAAGCGGGACGAAGAAGAGACGCTGGCCAGCGGAAGGAGGAGGGGTACACACCGAGATGTGAAACATTAGTGTACCGTTTGTTAACACCGCGGTCTACACACAATCGCGCGCAAACTCTCCCTCTCCTCGTCCTCTCCGCGCCCGGCCCCATTGCCTCCTCGCGTCGCCCTTCGCTTTCTTTAAGAGGGCGTTGCTGCTGGTACGTGCTGGCAAGGACAAGCGCGCGTGTGAGCGCGCCTTCCTTCTTCGTGAGTTCATCGCGGAATGCTGGCACGTAGGAAGTATCTCTCTTTCTCTTTCTTTTCCCCCCAAGTCGTGCTCTTTCCTCTTCTCGCAATGCTCTTCTGCTCTCCTCGTTTCTACCTCTTTTTTAACTCCATTTTACCACCATCTTACTCTTCGTCTGTTCGTCCTTACGGTGTCGACTTTTCGCGAATGCCGAATTTGTCGCGTACAGAGAACATCGACGTACCCGCTTTTAAACTGCAACTCCGAGAACTAAGTTGCTGACCGATGTCGTGCTGATCGATATTGAATTTCCTGTGCGTGCGTGTGTTTGGAGAATTTATTTTGGTTTCGATTCTTGGAACGATAGTTTGTGGTGACGATAGAGAGGTATACAGGGTGATCGTCTTTTATCGCGATATTGTCACCAAGGTATCGGCAATAAATCGAGATAATGATATAGACCTCATGGGAACTGGCTGCTGCTCCTGACCACAACGAAGATCGGGATGAACTGATATAGCAGCTCCAACGTGTGCATCGTAGTACATCTTTTTTGTTTTGTGACAGACTATTATCGAATTATTGACTGAGTGATTTGCGTCCGCAAAAGTTTCAGTCGCACGCGCGATTTTTTTCTATGCGCCTCGTCGACATGCATCAAGAAATTCTGTCGTCGAGATGCCAATCGTTTTGATAGATATAAATACGTTCTACCTTCATCTAATGGAAAAGTGTATCGAGCGTTAGCTAGCTTGTGAGCTTGTTGGGCTTCCTTCGTCTGATCGCATTTAGATTTATATTCTTAAGGTGCGTTACGTACTTCTAGTGTGTCGTGTGTGTCGTAATGCAATATTATCGATAGTTAGCTTAACTCGTCTATCATAACATGCATTGCTCAGATATATCGTAGAGTTTTATGCGGATAAATATAGTTTATCGTAATATCTGTGTGTTTTGTGTGTTTAATCCTCTGGAGTTGACGCTGGGTCTATTGGACCTACCGTTAATTATAAAATCTTGAATTATTGTTATTAAAATAAATTTAGTATGTACATTCATTCTTTTGTTTGCGAATTATATCTTTGTGCTTTCTTGAAATTAATTAATCTTTTTATCAACATGGATAAACGGGTCCCACAGATACAGCATCAGTAACTGTGTTACAGATTTTGACGTCAGCTTCGGAATTGAATCCTCACTAAGAATCCAACGTTATAAGATTCATAAAGGAAATACAGTAACGATTAGTTGTTTAACTCATCTCTGTCGCACAATACGAAATAAATTCTTTAAAATTTAAAAAATTTTAAATTACAGTATAGGTTCAACGGGAATAATTTCATATAATTGTTAGGTTATACGTACAGAAGCTCTTAAACATAGCGCGAAACATTCATGAATGCATAACAGAAGCGATGTAGACGTTAAGTGGTGCGTTTGACAATTTGACAGGGTAGACATACAGAATGTTAGATGCGATGTGGATCAGCGATGCGTATCAGTGATGCACGCAAATGTGTAAAACACAAACCGCGGACACGTTGTACGTGATGACACGATACACACGTGTAAAGTAGACGTGTCCTCTTGCACATGAATTGATCCGCCAAGATCAGTATGGAAGCTGTCAGTGTCTTGACGATAACCCGCAATTATAGATCGCGCGCGATAAGTAAAGTGCACATAATACCGCAAAGCGTAAGGGAACTCGTTCGACATCGTGCGGGCAAACTGCGGCTCATCATGTCGCATGTTCACCGACAACTCTGCAATTATTCGCACGAAACATATCATGTGTATATTAATGCTTTGTCGACATCGCGAACGCGATTCTGCCCCGAGAAGGAGAACAGGTGTCTCATACAATTTCAGTACACGCAATGAATTCATGTATACCGCATCGATTCCCTTTATCCCTAACCTGTCCCTTTAATCCTGCGACGTTGGTAACTAACGGCTATGAAATTTGAAATAAAGAAAAACAAATTACATCAATTTAATACAGTTACTATACGTCCGACATATAAATCCACAATTGATCATCTAAGATAAGCGCAAATATTCTTCTGTTTTTATTTTTTCCTGTCATTAATCCTTTGCTTGTACAGTGAATATCTCTACATATATTTGGATACCGAATAGATACTGAATAGATGCCTTTACTAATAAAATTCCTTTCGCATTATTACACATATATAATTATTACTTTGTACTTAATTTTCTAAAATGGACGATATTTATCCGGAGGCAGATCACAAGGTTCGATCGAGAACCGATCGTGATTCCGATAGGGATCGTTCGATATTTTCTCATATAGACATCATTCCACAGTTCGAGGCCAGATAGGACGACAGTCTGGAGTGCTCGGCGACCAGTCATGGGCAAGGTCGTCGAAGCTGTTGGGCAGGTGGCAGCACGACTCGATAAAGGACGGTTATAGACCCTCCTCGTTGGCACCGTGGCGGGCGTAAGAAAAGTGGGGAGCTAGTGTTACTAGGGGATCCGGTAGAAGGGGGTGCCCCTTCCGTCGTGGCTATTCGACGGCCACCCCTCCGTCCCGTCCGGAGGGGCAATCGAGGGGCAAAGGGAAGGGCGAAAGGGGACGGCGACACATCTTCAAAGGTGTGTGCAGCAACGGTTGTCACCGTGTTGAATTACCCGCACTTCGACGGATCCTAGGAGCGAGACGTTTCTAATGCCCGAGTCCCCGGTGCAACGAGGAAAGAATCACGGACGGGTTCGTTCCGTTCTCGGCAGAGTGCGCGAGCGTTATATTTTTGCGTTAACTCTTTCTGATAAAAAAAAAAAAACGAGAACTCTCACGCCAGTTAGAAACTATACTCCAAACGCGTATCACTTCTCGTTAAAGCGAATTCGATCATGCGATCGAGAATCTTCGAATCCTTGTCATGTCGTTTCTGTTAACGATGAACTGAGAGTGTTACGTGTCGTGGAATTAATAAACACGTTGCACATTCTATAACACTAGTTTGATTGTCTGTTTTTCGAGAAGCAGGATGCAGACGAGAACGGTGTTAATGCTGATCTCATCGAGAAAATTGCGTCAATTTACGTTGCGCGCATGTTTACTTTTTTACAGAAATATATTTATATAAATAACAGTACGATCGCGCGCGATACGGCACGAAGCTCTGCTCAACTCGAGCAAAGATTAATGTTGCTTTTCATGACACGGGACTGTTTCGTTGTAATGAAACGGTGGTTAACACAAGGTTTTCCCGACCGACAATGACTCTCCGGATAAACTTTTATTAAGACCGCTCGTCTAGTGTAATAGCACACTGAGAGCAGACCCAGCACGCGCTCCACCTCATAAATCAAGAGCGGTGCTGATGGTGTTGAGACACGGGAGAAGCCGTGGAAGCAAGGCGAGGAGTACTACTTACAGAGTAAAGTGGATAGGAGAGGCCAGTATAAACTTAAGTGATTAATCTCGCGGAATTGATAACGCTCCCTTCGCCCTCGCGCCCCCGTACTCTCTCGCGCCCCCATAAATTACATTATAAGGAGCCCCGCGCGCTATAATTAATACGCCACTCACGCGTAAGTCATCGCGACAGGGTGAACCGCCGATACTTCCGAGCTACGATACCTATACATTATGCGGGCATTACAAACAATGCACGGTGTCCGCATTAAGATTCCGTTCCATGTATCCTAATCAGTCGTTCACTTAGATCAGATCTTAGGGTGTGCCTAAAAGCATATCTAATTTACTAATTCTAAAGCGCCATTCTGTGAAACAATAATATCATGAGATGTATTAAGATAACTTATTACGTGAAATTATTGTATAAGAATATTGTAATAGTATGAGCAATAACAATGATATTATTATCGATATTTATTTCACGTATGTGCACACATGTGTGTATAAACCTTCGATAAGATCAATCTACCCACAGAACGAATGACAGGCATTATAATCGTCCGAAGTATCATCGGCCGTTATCACCAGCGGACGGAGTGCTCGTCCATGTTTCGAAGCAGATCAAACATCGAGTAGACAGATACGCGATATCTTCAAAGGATTTTGGCCGACACTTTGTCGACGTATCCGCGATAATCGTGAAATCTGGCACGGGCAAATATGTCGGAGGAACATCCCAAAAAATACTGGGAACCACTAATTACATTATGTAGTATAACAGATCACATGAGAGGATCGAAAATGCGCGAGATGCTCGGCCGATTTTAAGTACTAAAACACAGAACAATTTAATATAAAAATTTTATAAAAAATTTTATAAAATTTTAAATTATATAAAATATATAAAAAATTTTACAAGAACGATAAAATTATCCACAGTTTAATTCTTATATAAATGTATTAAATGCAAATTTTCTTTGATTTCTCTAAACGATTTTGATTTAGCACCTTTAATATAAATACATCCTGCGAATCGAAAAGGCAGCAAAGTGAGGGGATAGCAACCGAGAGATCTTCGACATTAATGGTCGATGTTGCAAGATATCCATGGCCGGCGCCATCATGGCCGATCTTCGAGAAGGGTTCTGGATGCACCTTGTCGCGCGGCAACATGAAAGATTTGCCGCGGTAGACGTGGATAGTTAGATCCACCCATGTGTCCGCATTCAGCCGTGTATGTTTGCCCGTTACGTGTGCGTATGCGTGTTGGTGAGAGGACCATAAAAAGCGCCATAGTTAGAGCCCCTTGATGAATACGTGACGCGCCCTCGTAACTGTGTGAGAACCCTAAAGAGAACTGCGTTTAGATGAGAGCGGCGGTTCTCTCCTGTAAAAAGAAGGGAAGAACGCTGCCGCCATTCATTAATTAAACGAAGCGCGAGATTTCCAACCCTCTCCCGGCGATCCCCTCGTTTCCCAGCTTGTCTTTGTGCAAGCCGGCCAATCCTGCGGATGATCTGAAGGAGCCGCTCGAACGATCGTTCGTTAGAAAGTCGATCAACCGATTCGTAAAGCCGTCAAAGTGTCGACTCTCGCGTCAATCGAGAAACGAATAGAAAGATAAAAGACGCGGAACGGAGAAAGAGACGACGGTTTCACAGAAACTTGCGCGTTTCTAACTTATCAATATTTATTTTGAGCTTCATACAATGTTATTTTCTTATCTTTGTATATAATTCTGATATCATTAAAATATTTTTTTTAAATCAATTTTAGAATTAATTAAAATATTATTTTGAGTAATTTTTATTATAAAAAATAATTTTTTGGAATTATTTAAATAACCGTTGTCTTCCTCCGTTCTTCATCTTTTTACTATATTCTAATTTTGTTGCATTATAATAGACGAAACTTTGCCACGATATTGAGTGTAGTAAATTTCTTCAAATGAGCGGGATACGTGTGCGACAGGATCAAAATAACAATTCATCATTCGCCATGGACAGGTACGATTTTCTTTCGAATTTGTTCGAGCCATGCAGCTGATGGATTGTGATTGAAAGACCGATCAACGAATTTACGCGGGCACGTCAATCACAATCGTGATCGTTTTACGCGTATTATCGAGCGGAGCGAGTCGTAAGCTAATGATTGTCGTCTCGTTATCAATTGAAGCGTTCGGCATACCGATCTGCTTGGTGCAAAAATGTCGCTTGTTCAGCGCATCGATCGAGCACTTACACCTACAACGAAGTTTAAACGAAATTCATATCGTTTGTGCTAACTGCGTCATCGAGATATTCTCGAAAATGCGCAGCACGTCTTCGTGCGTTGTTGTAGGACGATTGTATAATCGGCGAGTCGACTACCGCAGCCGGTGGTTAAAGGAGTGATAAGCCTCCTTCAACACGGCTTATGTATACACTAATTATTGGACATAAACTCTTATCCAGGAACATGTCTACTATCATGTACGAGAATTAACATTGCCCCGGGTGTAAGTGCTTTTTGTTCCATCGTTCATGGATGAGTTGACACTGACGGAATCGCAATTTTCTCGCAATTGTTATAGTAACGAGACGAAAGACATTGTTCTTAATTCGGCAAATGTCACGTGAATTTCTATTACGGCAAAACGATACACGTGTCTTAACTTTTTACGTCCTAAATATGTTAGCGTGGGCTAATGGACTTGCGGTGTCCAGAGTTCTTTCTTTCGCCTTTTTACCTCCATGAAGCAGCATGCAATTATTCTCGAATAATTGTTATTTTAACAACTTCCTTAACAAGTTGTAAACAAACTTTAGTTAACTGCACGAAGCATTACATGTCTCATTCTCTTCCATATTATATATTTTATTTAATGGCACAATGAATACAAATGTAATTTGACGTTTTCTTCTTCTATTATATTGCTCGACAAGGACGAAAGAAATTACACTCGTCCTTTGAATGAACGAATGATTAAAGCGCGATTTACATAGTATGCAAAGTATACTTCATGGAAGGTGATGAATACGCGGTGAAACTACTTCCACAACATGCCGGCGGTATCTCCGCGATCTTACCAAATATCCGAAGCAATTAAACGCGTTCATTGTGCGGTTTATCGATGCATCAGGTGGCGTACAGGTTCTGACAGGCGGGTGCCCCTATCGTTCCCGCTATTAAACGGTAATTACAGATAATTGCGCGACTTTGCATCCGTCTGATAACAAAGTAACTATCGTTTCCTGTTGCAAACCGGAGCGAGTTAGAAGACGGCGAAAGACTTATTTTATATTCATACTCGACGATGTTGAAAGACCGATTCTATCGGCCGCGATCTTGAGAAAGGTTTTATAACAAAGTTCGAGGCGCGCGATATATCTCGGAATCGCGGTAATCTCCTTGCGCTTTTAAATGGATATACATATTTATGAAGCGGTTTTCGAATCCTCCACCATGGCAATACTGTTTTCCTGGTATCGCCTAATATGCTCATCGTTAATTAAATGGGCACGATATTGTACGTTCACCCTGTAATTATACGGAAAGCCGCCACTCTAGGATTATCCCTCTCTTTTTCGCCAGTAGATTTCAACACCTTCGGTGCATATATTTTAACAGCTTCGACGCGTTAAATCTCGCGCGGTTAATTCTGAATCGTGTAAGGATATTTTTCTTTGGGCGTACTAATACAAAAAAAAAGACTCGGCTATAAATTTTTCCTTGCTCTCTTTTGTATATAAAATTCCTACTGTTGGATGTCTCGTTGCAAAACGCATTTGAATAAATCAGCGATTGCGAGCTTATCAGAATTTGCACGATCACGTTTGCAGGAAAGTCATGGTACGGCAAAAGCGTCTAGAGAAACGAGAGTAAGTGTTTCTATCCAGTGGTGAACCATTGGTACCCCCATGATCGCGCTACCCCATGATAACTTCACCACTCCCAGCCGCCGCGGAGGCATGGTTTCTCTCAGGTGAGTTTTTCTCACCTGGTGCAGCGAAGGGTCCGTTCGTCCAACCAGGTCGCGGCGGTGGTCGGGCCCGTAGGCCAATCCCCGCTGATGATCAGTGGTCCAGAGCCACAGCCTTCTCCGTATCTCGTTCTCGTTCTCTCTTCCTCTCGCCTATTCTCGCGTTCCCCTTTGTCTCCTCCTCCATCTCTCTTTATCTTTCTTCTTAGACGAGATTCTCCATGTCTCCTTTCTCTCTCTCTCGTGCACCCTCGCGCGTACCTCATTAGTGCCTCCTACCTTCCTTACTCGCCGAGACGCCGTATCCTGGTCCTTATATCAACGACGCGTAAGAAAAGGGAGAGGACCTCTCTCTCTCTCTCTCTCTCTCTCTCTTTCTCCCTCTCTCCCTCCTCTTCTTCGTCCTCATCCTCCTCCTCCTCCTCCTCCTCCTCCTCTTCTTCCTCCATCGTCCTGTGCGCCGAAGTAACGCCCCTTTCTGATACCTGGTCATGTTTCATTATTTTCCCCCGGAATCATTAAGGCAGTCGAGTCATCTCCCTCCTAAGAGGCGCGGACTGGACTCCCATCGGCCCACCTCCGTGTCGCGGAGGAGATTAAACGCACACCACCGTAGCGCACGCACGCATTAACATCCTCCATCCTTATTCCGCGCGTCTCTCGTTTGTTTATTCCATCCTCATTGTCGACCTTTTTTCGATTCACTGATTTCCCCTACCAGATCCTCGATACGTTACTCTCCTCTCTCTCTTTCATACTATCTCTCCCTCTCTCCCTCCCCTCTCATGTTCTCTTTCACTTCCATCTCTCTCTGTCCCAGTGTCACCTCCTCTCCGCCGTCCTCTCTCGCACGCTTCTTCTTCCATCCCCTCAACCCCTTCGCCAGTCCGCGATTCTTTCTCTCTCCCGTCCGCCTCGCGCGACCACCTTCCTCTCTCAGTCGCTCTTTTTAATTCCACACGGATGCAGTGCGGTGCTGCCATCTGCTACTTACGGGAACTATGCGTTTTTATACGACGCAACACTTGCACCGAGTGGTGATTGTGACTTTATGACCGCTGCGATTGCAACCAGGAACTCTGGGAATATGAATGCCGGCGGTATGAGCGCGCCGCCGCATAAGTACCGGTTGTACCGAATTTGTACGTATCGGGCTACGATTTCACTTCACCAACAATCATCTGGTCAATCGTGAATTGATGTTACACGTTTAACATCAATAACATGCAAATAAAGGACTTTAGAAAGACCGACGCAATCATTAGCGGTGCACATTTACGAGTTGCGCGACAATTTTTGATCAAACGAATGTAATTACAATAAATTACGACAGACGGAAACACGATTTAAATAGCTTGTTTTAAGATTGCATATTCCGCTTATCTGCGCAATACATCATGCCGCGCAGTAAATGTTAAAGCAGACAAATTCGGTTTATAAATTTCCCTTCTATCCTTTTTTTTCGCACGATTTTATCAAGTTTAATTGCCAACTTATATACCGCAGAACGATGAGGTGCGATTATTGCGAAATAGTTCCGCGTTAGACGCCGACAATCCATGTTCACGTATGTGCATATAAAAAAATATCATAGAATTCAATCATAAATCAGACTCGCCGTGGTCTGCCATTTCACTGATAATAAATGCCAAAGCGGCCATTATGCTTTTAGCGATAAATGCCACCTTTCTCAACGCCTTATCAGCAATAAATTACTATGAGTACACAGTTGAGATTACTGCAACTGAGATCCGACGATATCGCCACGTTAATGAGCAATGACTCGCGGCGTCGACACACGCCTCTGCTTCCTACGTATAACATTGTGTCGCGCGGATAACGCGAGGGTAAAAGAGAGGCTGAGCGTGATCGCGCGCGTTAAATGAGATTTAAATAATCGCGCCGAATTAACGTCAGAATTCCGCGGTTCTGTCATTGATAGCGAGCATTGTCGAGCGAACACACGCGCGACGTACTGCGAGATGCGACAAAACGCAATATTTCTAGCTTGTTACTCATTTATCATCGGCGACGGAGATATTAATCAGGCTTTTTAATTCGCGATAATAATACAGGCGAGGCACTCTTATCACACCCAGAGAAGTTTCTTTGTTTTAAAGAAAATTTTTGGTGGTTTTTTTTAAAATTAAAGAAATAGTTTGGATGTGCAACACAAATCTTTTCTTAAATGAAGGAAATATATTTTTAAAATCAGAACAACTGAATTATTTCTTACATTTCTGTCAGTACTTTCTTTGAATTAGAAAATTATTTGTTTAAATCAAACAAATAATTTATTTACTTTAAAAAAGGCTAATTACGTTATTTCTTAAAATTAAATAAATTTTTATTTTCCTCAAAGGTGTTTTCACTTCAACTTGAAAAAGTTAAAGAAATTCGATTTCATCAATTTAAACATAATTTTTCTCTGGATGCATCGCGCTTCGAGAGAAAGTGAGAGGAAAATGGCAAGACCAGCTCTCGGAAATTAATTTAAAGATTTATTGGTATGGATGTATATTACGATATTCCGTCTCAGATTGCGCACACGAGAACAGTAATGTTGGCCGACAAATCGTAACATTACGTGCAGAAAACTACTATGCTGCCGCAAATAATTATAGCGGACGGAGGAGCCGCCGAAAGGTGCAAAGTGTCATTAGGTCATTACCGCTTAATGCCGCGATGCGATCTCAACATTGTAGCGGGCCAAAAGCGGTCATTTGCGCTTGCGATTATGGGCGTTCGTGTCAAGAGTGCTCGAGACACGGAATCGTCAAATCTTTTTTCATCACGTCCATGGTGCCAAATGGGACATTTTTTCGCGAGACGGCCGATCGACGGGTTCGAGCGCGACCACCTGCGCTTTCCGGGAATTACGGCCTACGTGTGTTTTTCTTTCGCGTCGGATTGAAAAGAAAAAAGAAAGAAAAGTCCAACGGGCAGATACATTACGCGCTCGCATTAAGATAAATCTCGCGCACGCAACTTGGCAGGACATCGCAAGTTAAGCTTCGTGGGCAACCGTGGCCGCGTAAGCGTCGTAACTCAACACTTATCTTGCCTCATACGAGTACGACAAACAGAACGCAAGGAATTGGCGGTACGGTACGTACGACTCGTGTAGCGTTAACCATGCGTTATTACAACGGAATCACTCGCGTCGTCGGTCGCGTTTGCTATCCACATTCACCACGATCACAAATCAGATGTAGATCCCAAGTGGACTTCAAGTATATACGTATATCTGCCTTCCCACCGTCTCTGGCAACGAAGCTTCATAGATCACCATCGGCAAGGATCACTCGGGCTCTCTGTACCGCAATAATTATTCCGATGTAGATAGGCGCGAGTAACTCGAGCGTTAATGCTCAAGCAGCGCGAAGTGCGTCGAAACGTGAGGATAGATCAAAAGGCTCGATAGAACTCTCTATAATGTACGCAAAGGTTTAATTATTAGCCTCGAATTACAAGATTTTATGAGCTATTACAATTTTAATAATATTAATTTAAATTATTTTTAAATTAATATTATTAAAATTGTAATAGCTCATAAAATCTTGTAATACTTTAATTTATTATTTAATTTATTATTCTTATATTTAATTACTTTTATTTAATTTATTATAAAATTTATACTTCAATAAACTTTCAATAACTTTAGTTGCTTTACAAAGAGCGAATGTTATTATTCATGTTATTTAAATATTTTGTGTTAAATTGATAATCAACATTTCGTAATGTCAAAATAATACAATTTATAGGTAAATGAAGAAATAACAGAAAAATGATGCAGTTTTGAATCGATTAACTGATTCTAAGATAAATAAAAAAAAATTACACAGAAAGAACAATTTTGCTGAAACAGTTCTTAAAATAATTATGTTGAATCGTTTAAAAAATTATATCAGATGTTAACTTGCTTGCTAGAATATCAAAATTTTTTGCAACAAATTTTCCACTTTCTTCGGAGTGGGTGGATTTTAGAGATGCTAGTTAGCATCGGTATTATTGCAATTGATTTTTAATTTTAATTATGTGATAATACTGTTTTACTTCATTTTCAAGAGCAGTGTTTGAAACCGAAAGTATAACAACGTGCAGTTCAAATGAATTGGAAACTGTGTATAAAAATTAGATATGAAATATTATTTCAGCACTAAGATCTTGCTATGACCGTCTTGGCCCATCTTCTATTTAATTTGTTGTATACACAATCTTAAATCTATATTATAATGTTAAAATTGTTTGCTTCAACATTATCATGTTTGGGCGTCCTACATAATTATTTTAATAATTCAACATAAAATTATTTTCTGATCTGTATTTTTAAATTGTACAGTAAAATTGTTCTTTTCGTATTCTAAAATTAATAAACAATAAATGGTAGAATTGAGATTGTGAATAATTTGCAACTGCTGTAAACGATAAAGAAGCAAAAAAACTGGTTTATAGATGTCCCGCGAATTTTTCTACTGCTGAAGAGCATTGCGTTGAGACCCGAGAAAAAGTTGAAAAACACTGAAACTGTAGACTAGTTTTTTTTACGTATGGAGATTCGACCGAACTCGAGCGCCAACTCGACAGCACACCCCAGTTCCCACCCCGCTCGCGAGCGCGACACTCCGATTTCTTCTTACCAACTGCCTTGCGCCCCGTTTCCGTGCTCGCGAGTGACGTTATGTTTCCGTCGAAGTGGAGTTTCCGGCTCGTATATCCGCGCAGCGGCAGCCGGCACTAGCAGCCTCGTCTCTTTTCCCTCGAGCAAAGTTCAGGCAAGTTTTGCTGCGTTACGACATATCTGCATGTACAATGTATATGTATACATGTACGTGCTTGGCTGTCTCGCTGTCGAAACGTATTGTACAGTTTGTACGAGTACTTAAAGTTTTGCAGCGATACATCTCGCACGTCGCGTACACGCAAGATGCATCGAGAGACGCGTTTCAGTCTAGTGCTGTCAAATGAGCGTCATTGTACGAAAATAATGGTTTTGCTGAAGGATCTAAATATTTAACTAAATACAAATCTGAAAATAATTTTATTGGATGTCAACGTAATTATGACGGACGCTCAAGCATCACGCTGCAAAAAATGTGATATTTTTCAGTAATTAGCTGGAGTATCCTATATTATTTTGATAGTCTAACAAAATTATTTTCAAATCCAACCAAACTAAATTTTTCTTTTGCTAATATTTTAGCAAAATCGGTCTTTTCGTGGGCGACTTTTTTCGAGAACAAATCACACAATTTGCAAAATTTAAGAAATAATATAATTACTTTAACAAGCATTAAAGTAATTATATTTATCGAGGCTGTATTAAACAAAAATACTTAGGGCATTTATACTCTACATGTGTACAGATTAAATTATCTAAACATACACGATAGAATGGTTTTACTATAATAAAGTATCTAAAAATTTAGTTGGATATAAATCTGAAAATAATTTTGTTAGACCATCAAAATAATTATGTAGGACACTCAAGCTGGTTCCTAAAATGTCGAAACTTTTTACAGCATTGCCCCTCATATTTAAAAATTCTTTATATTTTGATGATTCAACCAAATTATTTTCAGATCTGTATATCTAACTATATTTTTAGATACTTTAGCAAAATCATTCTTTTCTTGGACAACTTTTTTCGCGAACAAATAATAATTTACAACATTTAAAAAATAATATAAATACTTTCACAAGCGTTAACATTTATCGATGCTGAATAAAATTATCTTCAGATCTGTATCTAATTATTTATATTTTTAGATAGCAAAATTGTTATTTCCGTATTATTATAATTTTTGCGAATTTCAATAAAAATTCAAGACAATATTGTTATTCCGCTTTCGTTTTCATTTCAATTTTACTCGCCAGCAAATATCGCAGGTGGGAATGAGTTTGTGACGAAAACTTAAGGTAATAATGCTTTCGTCTGTATAGAGAGACCGTCTCAAATAATCTTGCACGCGCTGTTCGGCCGAAAATTTCAACAACGAGGGCGTCAAGGGACGTGTATTACTTATATAGCCGAGTCTTCCCCTGCGACGCGTTGTCTTAATGCGCGGAGAGTGCAAAAGTTTCACCGTAAAAGAGCGACGGCGAAGAAGCTGAAGTAACGAGCGATTCTCCCTTGCGCTCGCAGCTGAAACTCTCCGCACTCTCATCTTTGAATACGGTCTTAATAGTGAGGCGTCATATCATAAATAAAATTCGGCGTCGACTTTACGCTGTATAACAAATATTGTATTTTATCATGTAAAGAAAGTCACGATCGAGTTGGAAATTAAACTTTTTGTTACTATATTACAGATAACATCTCGAGTATAAATAATTAATAATATTTTTATAGCATGAAACGAGACACAGGAATCGATTAATTACATTCAATCTATCATTCTCATATTATTTCTTTTGTTTTTTTTTTGTCTTGCACATGAATTGGTACTTCTTGGACGTGTTTCGAGATTTCTTCACGATAACCGCGAAAAGAAACCGAGTTGTTCTTGCGGCACTTACACAAACCGCCGTTTCTCGAGCTCGTGCTTGCGGAGCGTGCCGCAGCTCCCCGCTTTACATTGTTGCATTCGGCACCGCTGACCGCGGGCCGCATATAAAACGCACTTTCGGGGCCGACTTTAATGCGTTCGGAAGAGCGGCGCGAGCGGATCGGCGGCGTGTACTGCATCTCGCGGGCATGTTTCGGCCGGCTCTTATGAATTTATTGGGGGCCATTCATTAGACATTAGGGACAGTCTCGCGGGCGCGTAGGAGTCGGGAAAAAGGATACCCTCTACTCTCCCTGCGGGACTCCGCGCGCGGCGGCGATGCCCGCTGCTCACGGCGCGCACATACGTTCGCGAGTTGGCACGCGTATCTGCATATAACCGTGCATACATATGCATACACATATATACCCAAGTATAGGGGACTCCTTGTGGCACGAAACAAAATGCCGCGATTTGGCCGAGGCGCGTGGTCGGGGTGGAGGGGTTATTGATACCGATAGCCCCGACGGCTCTTCTACCTGCTGCGTTTCCCGTCCGCAGTGACAATTCGATGCTCTAGCCCGGCGACTTTGTCTAAAAAAAAGAGGGAAATGGTATAGAGTATCCGTGTAGGATACGTGATTTATCGCGTCGCGATTACGAACACGTTTTAATGAATTATTGCGAATTCGCTGTCGGCATATAGCACGAGAGACAGCGGTAATAAGGAGATACTATACGCTATTAATTCGCGAGTGCTCGAGAAACACGAATTGCCCCCAATTGAAATAACTCACGTGTTCATTCGTGCGCGCGATATTAATCGCTTGTTTTATAATTCATAAGAAGGAGAGATAACCATCTCTCCTTTTGATCCGTGCCCTTAAAAATTCGTCCAATCACGTCTGGATGAAGCGAAAAGAAGTCGGTGCTGCCGCATTTGCGGATAATCCGCGGAGGAGCGTTATGATTTTACTACTACCAGAGAGAAAGAGGGAGAGAGTGAGTGATGGAGAAAGAGAACCGGGGGACGTGGGTGGATGGGGAAAACGGCAGAAGGGCAAAGAGCGAGAGAGCGGGAGGAAGGTGGAACGGTACATTAAATTAAGTCGGCTTTACGAGGCCGGCATGGAAATGAATACGCCACGCCATGCTTGCGTATAGTCGCCCATACCCACCTCTCTGTACGCGATACCATAAAGCCCGTCGTATCACCGTAACGGCGCGCGTATGACCACGGACACGTACACGCGCCTCGTACCCGCGATACGCGTGGATTCGGTCACGCGAATCGCACGCGCGCTGCCGTTGCCGTCGCGTCGCGCCGAAGTGCAACGCGGGGACATTAATCTGAATTTAATGCGGAGTCATGACTTTCATGACACTTCGATCACCCCGGTGGTCGATGGTTGGCGGCTTCGCACCCCTCTCGAGAAAGCGCGGGACGGCGATGGGCATAGGAGAATAACGAAGCTGAAGTTGTTATTATTTTTATTACCTCTTGATAAAAATTGCAGAAGAGCAGTACACGGAAAGAACGATTTTGTTAAAATAAATTTAGTTAGATACACATCTAAAAATAATTTTTATCAGACCATCAAAAGAATCTTTTAGTACCAAATTTGCCCGAGTACCTAGTTTTTTTAAGATGACTTCTCTCTTGTTAGCCCACACTGAGAGAAATGTTTGGTAAAATCAACCAAAGTTTGATTGAATAGTGATCAAATGAATTTTATAGTGACAGTTACTGATATATACGTAAACAAATATATAGTTGTTTTGACCAAACAATTTGTAGTCTTAACCAAATAATTATTTTCATACAACAAATTACAAAAAGTTTTGTTAAATGTAACTAAGTTTTTGGTACCAGTAACTATAAAATTCATTTGATCACTATTCTACCAAACGATTTCTCTCAATGCACCGCGCGACCGATGTTCAAATTCGAATATTTGNCACCGCGCGACCGATGTTCAAATTCGAATATTTGCATCAAACGGAACGAGCACCTAATTCGGCGACTTGATTAATTTTTTTTTTATGGGAAGGGGGGCTAGCTTAATGTTAAACCAGCCCAGAAGAGAAGAGACTATAGTAACATCACAACACGCGAAAGATGCGCTTCGCTCGCGCGACTCACGTTCTAGAATCTGATCCGACTTCGTCTTCGTCGAAGAGCCCTACAGAATACTTTAGGTTCTAGATCATCGTCGATCTCCCGCTTCGCGTTCATCGTCGAGTAATGAGAACAATGCGAGGCACGTGACACTGCGGCCATTCTTATTCAGACTTCTCTCTATCTCGTCCTGTCGCTCCTTCTCTTTTTCGCCCTCTCTCTTCCTCCTTCTCTTCTACCCGGCGAGATAGTACAACGAGGCGCAACGAGTTATAGCGGCATGGAGCGAGGTAAATAATATATTAATATAAGATACGAGTGGCGGTGCGGTGGTTGGCAGGGCACCAGGAGGTAATGGATGCCCGGGCTCGCTGGAAGTGACGGCTCTCCGCTGGTTGCGTGGCCATTCGTGGTTAAATTCCTGGTTCTTCCGAGGAGGCCCCCCGCGGTCCGTGGGCTCCGCTGTCACCACCCCCCGCCAAGGGCCCCCCTCGAAACTACGGCCGGCAT
>QKQZ01020042.1:0-14280 GCA_003595255.1 Solenopsis fugax
TTATTTTAATTTTACAGTAATGGATTTGTTAAAATTATTAATTAGATAAATAAATAATAATATTATTATTGATAGAATATATTAAAAAAAGAATTGCAGAATTAAAGATATTGGATTAATTAATAACTTCTTTATAATTACATTATAAAGAAATTTAAATTTTACATAATAATAGATATAGAAGCAAAATTCGGCATTATTTATTCTTATAAACTCGATCTCTGAATTGTGTGTATCTTTACTGTAGAATATAAGAAAAGTCAAAAATTTAAATTGAATATAAAAATATAAATAAATAATATCTCATACATTTTCATTGCTTTTTTTTAATAGATAGATCAGAATTATTTTGTTTACATGTTTAATCTTGGAGTCTATACATTAATATATTATGCAACATAAAAATATGTCTATTTAAAATTTATTAAATAGATCTGATATATAGATCTGATAAGCTAGAATAAATTAGAAAGAATATTTAGTCCTGGATCATTTGCTGATTTAATGCAAGAATACATAGAGCTCACAAAAGAGAAATTTGAGCTTATTAGATATCGACGTATAGAGGAGAAGGGGGTGTTATAGCTATTAGGAACATTACGGTTACCCTATTATCTGTTATTAGGTGACGAATTCTAACAATAAAATTGCTTATAGAATTATTCATTTAGTAGTTTGCCCTTTTTTAGTGGCGCTAATACACAATAGCTGACAATTATAAGGCATTTTTACTTTTAAACATTTCGATTAATAATTTTTTATTTACGCAACATTCTTTATTAACAAGTATTTTATTTGTGTCATTTTATTTTTCTTTCTATCCTTTTCTCTTTAAATCTCTTTAAGATGATATTTTTATATTTTTCCAAGATTAAATATTCTATATAAATTGAGAAATACTTATAACTTGTTTAAAATGTAATATAAGAATTTATTATATTTATAATAAACGTGAATAAAAGAAGAACACTTTAACAGTATAAATATTTTTGTTACATAGAATACTTTATTGAATTAATTTAATGAAAAACGCCTCAGAGATTATTAATTGCATTTAATTTTATATCACACCACTTTTATCCTAATTTTTTACAGTTTATCCGTCCACGTTAATTTCGGCTTTGTACGGAAGTAAAGTAAAATGACGTGAGATCTGATAATACTTCAGCGCGAAACAAAAGAATATTTTATATAGATTATTTTGCAACCACAATTTTATTTCACATTCGTTATATTAAAATATTTCTGAAAAAATATTCATTCCTACTGTGTCTTATACTAAAAATATTTTTCATGAATAATGTAATAAAGAAATATTAATAATAATAAAATACAATAATAATAAATAGTAAAAATTTGTAAAGATAAATGTCAAGCAAAAACAAGAAAAATTCATATTATACAATAACGATACAGATTATTATTATACATATCCTTTCAGATCTCACGTCATTTATTATGAATAAATTATCTAACGTCATTTATTTCTCATTTGATACACTTTCAAACTAAGTTTGCCGCAAACGTATTAGAGTGCTTTAAAATAAGTAGGAGTATGTTAAAGCATGCGACGCAAACAAACCTATTGAAAATTGAAAATGCAAACGTGTAACGAGGAGGATCTTATTTTCTTTCAATCCGCATCTAACAATTTTAATTAATTAAATTTTTAATGTTTAGTATTCGCGGTAATTCGTATTTTAAAGTTTGAGCCTTAATAATTCGACGAGATATAATTAAATACAATGTTGAATACAAATTATAACGAATTATAAATTCTTTTCGATCGGGTCTAATATTTTCATTAATTTTTCAGCGTTTATATTTTGAAGTTTAATATAATAAAATACGGTTTCTTTTCATAACGTGCAACGTATACGTATACGGGCAATCACACGAAATTAGACGCGTTATAATGTTGTCAATTAAAATCCCTATCATTAATAAATTAAATACTGCTTTTTTCATCATAATCTTCTCATTTCGGATAATCGTCAATTAAGTATCCCAATTTAGAATCCCAGATTAGCCACCAAATAAAACGAATATCCTCGTATCCACGGAGTCAATACTTTAAGATGCGAGTAGGCAGATAGAGAAATATAGATAGGTAGAGATATAGAGGCAAAAATTTTCGATAATTGGAAAAATAATTGAAAAAATGTAACATTACGTGAGATTAAATAAATTTAAATTTAATTTAACTTAAATTTGAATTGTAATCTTAAATTTTTATTTAAAAGGTGTTTCTTAAATATACGTGCATTTTAAATTTATTTTAAAAAGTACTAATCCTGATAAATTTTGTCAATATCTTACAATTCTGAAAATAAGAGCAAAGGTAAATTAAATTTGAACTTTAATAGAAAGAGAGCTTTCGAGCAATGATTTGTTAAATATTCATAATTTGAAATATATCAAATATCTATTTGATATTGACAAAATTTATCTTAATTACAAAACTTGTATAATAACATAATAAAATATAAACTAACACAATTATTTTTAAAAAAACTTTCTTCAAAAATTTAGAATTAATTTTCTTGAAAAAGTATAATAAATAAATTTGGTAAAAACTTTTTATTAATTTTTAATAATAAGATTGCTCATATATATAATAAATGATAGATCAATACTAGCGAACAGCTTCATACTCGTAAAAGTAAAACAAAATTTATTAAATTGAATCGATATTTTATTTTTAAGATTCTCTTATAAGATTCAGCAGCTTTTATTTTCAATAGCCAGAAATGGTTAACAGTTTTAAAAAATTTATGGTTTGTTTAAAAAAATGATCGTTAATTTGTATTAATGAATGCTAAATCAATGATCAAGTATTAGCTTCTCACTCGTGAAATGTAATGTCCGCCTGAAATTTAATATTTTTAATATTACAGAATCGCGAGTATTATGAAAATTATTGCGAAATATTCGGGATTTGGAATTATCGACGGTTATTGCGAAAGCAGAATCCACAAAACGAAATATTTTACCCCGTTCCCAATCTGTATTCGTTTGATATTGAACATATTTCGCGAGTTTGTGTTAAATATTTATTTAAAAAAATTTCTAAATTACATTTCGTGATAAATAAATATAATATTAGAAACAATCACGAACACGGTCTTTTTTTTCACTTGCTCAGATGTGATCGTTACCTTGACTAACAATAAAAGACTTTTTCGTCGCTTGCGTCGAATAAAGAAATATATTCGTACCGACGAGAAAGTAATAATAACCTTTACCGTAGAATGCCACTTTTTATTGATTCGATATTATATGGAAAATTGAGGACCTCGATGTGTAGAACCAAATTTACACATATTTTATTAAATTATATCCGAATTCTCAGAAACAGTGGTTTTGGTATAAGTTGATAACACATTATTAAATATTAAAGCATTTGTTTGTACACACAGGAGTGAATTCGCATCAGCATTTTTTTATAACTGCTATTTTTTTAACGCAGGCTGTCAGTTAAATGGATTTTTGACTAAAATGATGTTTTTGGATATTACACTATTAAAGCAAAGTTATTCCTCAACTTTTTTTCCTTTAAACTGGAAAAAACATCAAATTAGCTTTATTGTAAGCGAAGTTATAACCACTAAAGTTACGCAGTACAAATTCCCACCTGTATGCTACCTAAAGTCATGAAACATGTGTACAAACGAAAGATTATACATATAACTTCTTTTTTGTAGCCGACTTTTCAGTGAAAATTGTTCTATTTTGATTTTCATTTTTCAATAAAAGAAATAGTTGTTAATAAAGGGAAAATATTTTTTCGCACAAAATACATTGATTTCGTGCAATAAATAACAATGACATTTATTGCAGAAAAATTGTACAATATTGCAATGATTTGAAAAATAATGACTGTCGTTAATTCACTGAAATGATCACTATTGGGAACAATCTGAAAAAGCCCAGGATTTGTTCCTTCCTGCAGCCTTTTATATGGCGCTTTACGTTCAACAGACGGCTTAACTTTCCTTCGCAATTTGATCTAATGAAGCCCGTCAGACGCAGAGCACATTCAATTCGGTCCCCATCTCGAGAATGGTTCTTCTCTATGTTGACAATTTATGGATGGATTATAATAAAGGAATCTTGATTTGGTCATATTGTTAGGACAGTTATTTCCATAACGCGATTATTTCTTGCCGTTTCTTAAAATCCACAAGCCACATTTCATCTTAGAAAGTAAAAGGCATTAAATACCGATCAATCATTTGGTTCAGTCGATGTAATATTGAAGTCGTGTGGAAATGCGATTATGAAAAGCGCTCAATGTAGAGCAATAATAATTATGGAATATTCCTGTTGCACCGAGAATACATTACAAAGATTACTCGCATGCAATCGGGCATCGCGAATATCGATCGATTTATTCGTCGCTATTATAATACGGATTTTTAAATCATCTTTTCGTATTTAATCATTAATTTAAGCATCTTTTCGCGTTTGATATTTACTTCAAAAGTATCGCAACATTTATTTGAAGTTAATATATTTTATGACTAAAAGACGTAAATATTTGTTAGCCTTATTGTTTGCGTTATATATATAAAACTTCATAAATTCTATTACTGAAAGTTGATAATTAATGTCAAGTAATATTCTATTGATATACCGATAACAGTGGTTTGCTTAATATAAAAATTGTGAATTTTGTGTTACTGCATACCTTCTTGTATGTTTTTTATTTTTATAAATTTGAGTTAATAAAATGTTACAAAGATTATAATACATGTATTGTGTGGGAATATATATTTTTACATTAAACAAATTATATTCTGTTAAAATGAAATGTTTAATAAAATAAAAAATATTATATTAAATTAAAAACTAACAAAGTAAAAATTTTTTTTAAAAAGAACATTAAAATAAAAAAAAGAGGACTGCCTATTAGAATCGGCAGAGAGGATAGAGAATCTCTACACTAAAAAATATAATTTTGCAAGTTTCTCTTGGGACTCTAAATTTACGCAGAAAATTATATCATACTAATTTATATAAATACTCTTTTAATAAAATAAGCAATAAAGTAACAAAATATTATAACACAATTTTGTTCTTTCAAACAAATATTATATTTAATATGCATTATTTTCATGTATTAAAATTAATTTGAAAAATGTATAAGCATTTGGCGTGAATTGATTTTATAAAATATATATTAATAAATATCTCGTATGGCAACTAATTAATCTCGTTTCTGTAGCGTACAATCATTATTAATTTCTTTTGAAATTCTTTATTTATAGTAACTCTTTTCTCCTATAAAAATCTCACCTATAATATATTTTAAATATCCATAGAAATAATGTGCAAAATGTAACCCCTATTGAGCTAGTCCTCCCACCAGCGCAAAATTAATTTTAAAATATTTTAAAATTAAGTACTAATTAGGTGCTAACGTCCGAAATTAGGTGCTCGAACCGTTCAGTAGAAAATTTAAAAAAAAATTGGGTGGGATTGGCTTAATATTAAGTTAGCCCCCTCCAACAAAAAAATTAATATTTACTATGTCTACGAATAAACAAATACAGTAGAATCAAGCTAATTAGGTGCTTCGAGAAATAAAGAAAAAAAATCGAAAATATATATTACAGAACTCAGAAAGACAGTCGTTCACAAGAGTTCACAAAAGAAAAGTCATCTTAAAAAATTAGGTGCTCGGGCAAATTTTATAAGCAAAGAAATTTTATAACTCACCAGATCGATGCGCAGCAGCGGAGTTGTAACACAGCTACATTAATCTGTAAAGTGCATATAAATCCAAATTATAATAGTGTCCAAAATAATTTCTTTTTTTTATATTAACTTAGAGAAAGTCGTAATTTTTCAAAGATAAATTATTCAAAACAATTATAATATGGATTATCAAATAGATTTAATATTTTATTTATAAATTATATCTATGAAATAATAAAGAAATATTTTTTATGGAAATGTATTTTTTCTTTCAACTGTTTTTTTTCTGAATGGATGATTTTTTTAACTTGGGAAAAAAGTTAATGATTTAAGTTTATGTGTTTTAAAAATAACTAGTTGAAATTAAAAAATTTATCTGTGTGAGAAAAAAAAATTATAAAAGAAAAAATACATTTGCACATAAAAACCAATATTCCGTTGTTATTTCATATAAACTTACTTTATAAATAAAATATTAAATTTGTTTGATGATCTATATTATAAATGTTTTAAGTAACTTAACCTTAAAAAATTACGAATTCCTAATTTAATAAATACTTTTCAAAATTAACTTTTAATTTAATTTAATTAAATCTAAACGTTACTTCTAACTAGTTAGTTTTTTGTTCATTTAATATTTAATGTAACTAAATAAATAAACCATTAACTTTAATATCTTACCCAAAGATTGCTCCGCTGTCGCCTGATGCCGTCGACCTGGTCACCTCCTCCTCTCCTTTCCTCTCCTCTCCTCGTCATTTCGCCGTTGCACATCACAAAAAACTCACTCGCGAAAATTAGATTAACAACACACTCGCGCGTATACTAATTGTCGATCGCCTAGCACTTCGCGCGACCCGTGAAATCACCGTACAACGTACGAGAGCATTCAACGTGCACCTAACCCCTAAACCGTTTCACACTGTCTCGACGAGTCCGTTGCGACAATTCGCCAGCACTTCCATCTGCCCGATGCCGATGACACTCGCGAGCGACCAAATATACAATAAATATATGCGAAAAAGACGAAATATGTATCAGAAGCCAGCGATAGAGAATCCTTTTTCACAAAACTTCCATCGTGCCGATGCAAACATGGTTACACTCGGGGGGCACGAGTCCGCTTGCCGACGGCCGACGGCATCGGGCGGATTAATGCGTCGAAACAATTGTTCACCGTGGAAGTCGGACACTTCTGACACAGTCACTCGCCAACGATATCCGTACGAAAACATTCGACAAGGTCGCGGACGCGCGGAGCATTCGCGACTTGCCTCCGCTCCCGGCGACGCACGACGTGAACTGATCGGCCGTGTGATGTTACGTTAATTTCACACTGTCTCGACGAGTCCGTTACGGCAATCTACCGGCACTTCCATCGATGCCGCTGACACTCGCGAGCGATCAACGCGAAATATATATGCGAGAGAGGCGAAATATGTATCTGAAGTCGGCGACAGAATTCGTTTTCGCGAAATTTCCATCGTGCCGACGCAAACGTGGTACACTCGGGGGGCACGAGTCCGCTTGCCGACGGCCGACGGCATCAGGCGAATTAATGCGTCGAAACGATAGTTCACCGTGGAAGTCGGACACTTCTGACACAGTCATCCGCACACGCAACACGATATCCGTACGAAAACATTCGACTAGGTCGCGGGGGCGCGGAGCATCAACGACTCGACCGCTCCGGGGAGACGCTCGACGCGAACTGAGCGGCAATGTGACGTCACGCTAATATGCCTAATTTCGCACTGTTACGCGAAGGATATCTCCCGCGCGCGAAAAGTGAATTCCTTTGACGCTTTTATGTTTTATCGATAGAAGAGACAATGTTACTTCATTTATGAACTTCGGGCGGATATGATATTCGGTTTCAGCACAAAAGAATAATGCGTAAGGTAAGAATGCTTTAGTTAGGAACGACGTTACAACAATTTCACTGCACGATTCATCCTAACAGCACATGCTATCAAACGAATATTGTAATACTTATCATACAAATAACGTATGATATGATATTGTAAGAATATTTGTATGATATCTAGAATATTCTAAACTATTTATACGATATCTTTCCACAGGCAGCAAGCTGATGTTATTGTTTTAGATTACAGTTAGATTCTAGTATGGCTTCAAAAGGGTAATCATATTTGAAAATACCATGAATGAAACTCCTTTTTCTGAGAATATTTTTATTCATATAATTCATGTATTTTAGAATGTGATGTTAATCAATAAATATTTAGTTAATTAATAAATATTTATTTACGTGTAGCGTAGATATTTGATCGAAAATAACGTCTTTTTTAGACGAACTTAAATGATGTCAGCTGTATGTCATTTACCGACGTTATTTTTACGTTCTATTAACTTTACATTTTGATCATTACCGATGTAACTAATGACAAATCAATGTCATGTTTGCTGTGATATTAACTATTAGAATTTTAGTTATCCAATATTTGCTTTTAACGAATTAGGACATACGAAAATTCGCAATCTCATTTACGATCGGGTAAATATAACAAATTGAATAGCACATATGATTAATGCAAAACAACACTTCGGACCACTGATATTAGTCTTCAGCAAACTGTACGATTTGAAATGATAATATCAAATGTGTTTTCGCTGTGAAAAACAAATAGTTATAATAAATTACTCGAAATATATGTATTAAGATAAACGTCAATGTAACTTGCGGCACTTAATATTCTTTGGTGAGTCGTACCAATAAAAGCTTTCAAAGCTTTACCAGATTTAATAAATTGGACACGATCGAACGACTCACGTATTAAGATAGCAATATTTCGTCAAATTCGGAATTACGGCGTCTTCGGCAAGTTTTCACGACGTGAGTAAAATAATACAGCTGGGTGTTTATTTCGTATGACACCGCGTTCAAGATCGCCGTCCAACACTCGAGACTCGGGGAAAGTCGCGCGAGAAAAACAACACGCTATATTCTTGCGCAACACCACAACACCATGCACCGATGACTGTTTACAAATATCTCGAACTCGTCGCCATATTTTCGTGCCATGTACATTTTTTCTCGAAATCCTCAATGAACGACGCGCGCCTTACTCATGTCTAAAAAGCCCGGTAAATTTTAACGAGTATATATTCATAAACAATTCTATACATATTACATTTGTATATTTTATACCTACATTTTTTTCTCATAATAATTGTAAATTTAAATTTGAAAAAATAGAAGCACCATTATAAATAACCGTGCAGTAAGTTTTAGCAAATACAACGAACAGTGTTTGCCGTTATCTATATAAAATTGTCTCGAAAATCATCTAGATAAAAAATAGATTAGTTTAGAATATTCTAAATATCGTACAAATATTCCTACAATATTATGATATCGTACGTTATTTATACGATAAGTATTACGATATTCATTTGATAGCACGTGCTGTTAAGATGAATCGTGCAGTGAAATAACAATTTGTTGTAACATCGTTCCTGACTAAAGCATTCTTATCTCTTTTGTGCCGAAATCGAATATCATATCCGCCCGAAGTTCATAAATGAAGTAAAATTGTCTCTTCTATCGATAAAACAAAATCGTCAAAGGAATTCACTTTTCGCGCGCGATAGATATCCTTCGCGTAGCAGTGTGAAATTAGGCATATTAGCGTGACGTCACATTGCCGCTCAGTTCGCGTCGAGCGTCTCCCCGGAGTGGTCGAGTCGTTGATGCTCCGCGCCCCCGCGACCTAGTCGAATGTTTTCGTACGGATATCGTGTTGCGTGTGCGGGTGACTGCGTCAGAAGTGTCCGACTTCCACGGTGAACCATCGTTTCGACGCATTAATCCGCCCGATGCCGTCGGCCGACGGCAAGCGGACTCGTGCCCCCCGAGTGTACCACGTTTGCGTCGGCACGATGGAAATTTCGCGAAAACGAATTCTGTCGCCGACTTCAGATACATATTTCGCCTCTCTCGCATATATATTTCGCGTTGATCGCTCGCGAGTGTCAGCGGCATCGATGGAAGTGCCGGTAGATTGCCGTAACGGACTCGTCGAGACAGTGTGAAATTAACGTNGATTCTGTCGCCGACTTCCGATACATATTTCGCCTCTCTCGCATATATATTTCGCGTTGATCGCTCGCGAGTGTCATCGGCATCGATGGAAATGCCGGCGGATTGTCGTAAATGTCGTAACGGACTCGTCGAGACAGTGTGAAATTAGGTGTTCTAGCGTGACGTCACCACGTCGCACGGCCGGTCAGTTGGCGTCGAGCGCCCCCCGGAGTGGATCGAGTCACGTATGCTCCGCGCGCCCGCGACCTTGTCGAATGTTTTCGTACGGATATCGTTGGCGGGTGACTGTGTCAGAAGTGTCCGACTTCCACGGTGAACCATTGTTTCGACGCATTAATCCGCCTGATGCCGTCGGCCGTCGGCAAGCGAACTCGTGCCCCCCGAGTATAACCATGTTTGCATCGGCACGATGGAAGTTTTGTGAAAAAGGATTCTCTATCGCTGGCTTCTGATACATATTTCGTCTTTTTCGCATATATTTATTGTNTTATTGTATATTTGGTGGCTCGCGAGTGTCATCGGCATCGATGGAAGTGCTGGCGAATTGCCGCAACGGACTTGTCGAGACAGTGTGAAACGGGTTATGTGAAACGGGTTAGGTGCAAGTCGAACGAATATCGTTAGAAGTGTCCGATTTCACGGGTCGTGCAAAGTGTCGGGCGATCGACAATTAGTATACGCGCGAGTGTGTTGTTAATCTAATTTTCGCGAGTGAGTTTTTTGTGATGTGCAACGGCGAAATGACGAGGAGAGGAGAGGAGAGGAGAGAAGGAGGTGGCCAGGCATCGGGCAACAGCGGAGCAATCCTTGGGTAAGATATTTAAGTTAATGGTTTATAAAATTTATTTAGTTACCTTAAATATTCCTTAACCAAAAATTAACTAGTTAAAAGTTACGTTTAGATTAAATTAAGTTAAACTAAAAGTTAATTTTGAAAATCATTAATCATATTAAATTTGAAATTCATAATTTTTTACGTAATTTAAATCTATTTGATAATCTATATTATAATTGTTTTGAATAATTTATCTTTAAAAAATTACGACTTTCTTTAAGTTAATATAAATTTAAAAAAATTATTTTGGACGCTATTATAATTTGGATTTATATGCACTTTACAGATTAATGTAGCTGTGTTACAACTCCGCTGCTGCGCATCGGTCCGGTGAGTTATAAAATTTCTTTATAGTTTCAAACATCTTATTCTGTGTCAACGATAAAAAAAAAAGAAAACAAAGTTGAATGGAGAGACAGAGTTGAATTTTTTAGTGCCAAATTGCCCAATTTGCCCGAGTACTTAATTTTTTAAGATGACTTCTCTCTTGTGAACGATCGGCTTCTAAGCTTTGTAATATGTATTTTCGATTCATTTTCACTATTTCTTGAAGCACTTAATTCTACTGTATTTATTTATTCGTTTACATGGTAAATATTTATTTTTTTTTTGTTTGGGGGGCTATGCATGTGCATTTCTATGCAAATAATCCATCAAGAATATTTTTATAAGAATAGCTTGTAACTTTGAAATCGTGACTAACATCTTTTTTATGAAAAAATTTAGGATTCTAATTAAACTTTACCAAATATCAAAATACTGTCAAAATATTATGACTGCATGGTCTGCAAATTTATTTAAACCATTGAACGTAATAATTATAACTAAATATTAATAGAAAGACCTCTCTCCGTTGTCTAAGTTAACTATGGAATTGTAGAAATTGTGCAATTACTATATAAGCCGAAACTACTTCGTTCATCGAGAAATTATGCAGTTAAACTCTAAACATGCCGCTGTCAGCCTTCGCGAAATTTGAATTATCGTCGCAAACGCAACTGGTCAGTCCAAATGTGACTCGACCAATGGAAATGTTCGCCTTCTGCAAGTTACTATGCAAGCAAAGTTCACCTAAATGCAGTTAGCCTCTATGATTACGGGACTATTGTTGTAACCTCGCGCAGTTAATATTCGTATTCCAACGTCTGTTTGAACGTTATCATGTGCCGCGCGGGTGCACCGAGCTCGATAGCGTTTACCTTTGCTCGACGTACTGTACGAAATTAGTTCTAATTACGTGGCTTTTATGCATTGCTTCCTTGGCAGTTGCATCACGTTTTTCGCCAAAGCTACATTACACCCTGAGCGCGCGCGGGCGATCTAATTTATCACGGTGACCGGTCGGACAGTCGCGAAATTGCATTCTCGCGAATACTTGCCTGACATAACGTTCCTCTATCACCGTTGAAACTTGCATTTATCACTTGCAGATCGCATTAATGTTACGCGTAATTATCATAGCTATTATCGCGCCGTTGCCCAGCAGTTCGCCAGTTTAATCAAGCTTTTATTATCGTAAAACGTTTTATATCTGCGTGAAACGCGCGATTATACACCCTCGGAAATTTATTTGCATTTTGTTCTCTTTGTTTCGCGAGTCCCCTCCGAAATGAGAATTTAAAAAAAAAAAGCGCAGTCCCCTTCTAATCTAATACTTGACACAATTAAAGAAAAAAGAAGGATAATGATTTTCTTAGGAACAAACTTCCTCGCCTCTCATAAAACATATTTTTCGTACACCTTGCGTTTGACAGATTTACATATCATAACGAAGATTTATGGTCCCCCTGTGATCGTGTTCGTGCAAGTTTATATTCATTAGCCGCTCCGCGAAATAAGACACGCAATAACTTAACGCGCTCCGTTTAGAGCGCCTTCATGAAAGACGCTCTAAAGGATGTAGTTATATTTGACGGAAAAATATCGTGCATGAGCTAAATGGGACCGATGTAGCGTACGTGATCTCTCAATAATCTGATTTATTGTTATCGCCTGAATATGAGACATTGGACGCGCGGAAACGCCTTTAATTTCGTTACTCGGCACAATTCGCCACGATATTTCGCAATGCGCACACACAGCTTGGACAGCTTAACCACTTCGTAAATTGCATCGCGCGAAACGTCATTTAAACAGGAAACAGACTTCGATACCTAGTTACCTTAAACTCGGTCCGCGGACGAATAGATTTTCGCGTGTGTGCACGAATACGCGCGTCAAAATTCCAACGAGGCAATTACTCGTTAATTCAAATAGACGAGTTGTGTCATATGAATTTGGAACAGAGTAAGCATATTTAATTTATGCGGTTATTGCGTATAATCGCTGATTATTATTAATCATTACGTTTAATTATCCAATGATAGAATTAGTAGAAATTTGTTCTCGTGTCACGCCGCACCTAATTAATCATTATAACGCTGCTTTGTACATATATACATGTAGGAGGTCGAGTATAATTTCATTTTATTGTGATAAAAATTTGAAGAAATATTTAAATTTATTAATTTTTAAAAATATTAAAAATATTAATACCTTTGTTTTATTATACTTGATAGGCGCTGCGCTATCGTTGCCTCCAGCAACCCTGTTTCGTTTTCTTTTACTTCTTTCTTTCTCGCAGTTATTATCATCTATTCTCGCGATACGTACGTTATGTCTGCGTTTCGCGAGTGAGTTTACCACCAGCAGCATATTTCGCTGCATTCGGGCTGTCTGATTTATGACTGCGACTGGCCATGCAGTCTATGAAACTGTACTCGCGCGCAAATACTCCGGTTAGATAATACATCCCGTCGTCACTTTTGACTTCCCCTGTACTGTGAGCTCCATCGGGAATGCGTGCAATAAATCCAAACGCCGAATCGACGAACCGTAATCGATGATCGTTCCAGACGATGAATTCTTCCTTTGTTCTCGAAGCGCAAAAAGGGAGTTGAATTCTTATAAACTCGATTAAAGCTCGCGTGATTCACTTGAAAAGCGATTGACAGTATATTGCATTCATAGCTTTTACCGCTAGATTGCTCGGCAAGTATCGCGATAGTAACATTGGTGAGTAAAATATGAATATGAATGCGGAACGGCGAGCCCGCGCTCGCCGTTGATTCATACGGCCGTGTAACCGATTGTAAATAACTCGGAAATTATGGAAAGTATTCTGCATAATTTGCACAATAATGGCGATAATAACTGCTGGAAACGAGCCTGATTAATTGCGCGCCGCGCCGACTCCCTCGATTTTCAACGATTTCGCTCTTTCCTCGCTTCTCGCTACTCCGTGATACGATCGTTCGCTGTCATAAACCCCGCGGATGCAGCAGCCGTCGTTTCACGGGCTCGTATACGGCGTGCAAAACGTCCCCGTAATCTGATTTATCGGTTTACGGACGGCGAAACAGTTTATAAAACTGGGCGCGCTCGAATACTTCCTATACGGTGTATACAGGCTGACTCAGTTAGTATGACTATCTCTCACAACTGATGGAAAATTCGCGTCCATGAACTCCTCGAAATCTGTCGGCACTAACACGGACGCTGATACTTAAAGTCTTCTCAAACGGAAATGCTTGATTAGAGACTTCCTTTATCTCCTTCTGCAATATCTCCGATTGATACTACACAGAGAAAAAAGTATATGGTATTTGTGACTATAATTGCATAGTTAAAAAATTATAGT